>JADBJO010003139.1:87231-97231 GCA_016801955.1 Conus betulinus | reverse complement strand
AAACGAAATCCAGCAGCACCCCAAAGCAGCCAGCGAAGGGTAGAAAAGTCAAAAGAAAAGAAAGTGTGGTAAAGAAACAAGTTGCTGAAAACTAAAATGCTGTATAAAATATAAGGGTACATCTTTGAGCCTATCTTTCAGGATCCATTTAAGGATGTAATGGAGATCACAAAGTGTCAACAGTGAGAGTTGTCAGCTCAACTGTTAAATAAACCAAGCATTTTCAGTGGCTAAAAATTGTACAGGACAATCCTTACTTGAATGTCGTAAGAGATGCCATCTACCACTGAATGACCAAGCAATGCTATATCCTGAACACGAAAGTCATTCACTGGCAGCTTGTAGAGACAATACTAATCCATCTCGAAGACAGAACTGTTCATACTGCCAGCTCCTAGACCTCTCTTCCACTGGATCTGACTCACCGGCAGTCACGGCTGATTCTGTATGTTTTGCACATAGATATGTATAGAGCTAGATATATAGGTATAGATATAGATCTCTGTGTGTGTGTGTGTGTGTGTGTGTGTGTGTGTGTGTGTGTGTGTGTGTGTGTGTGTGTGAGAGAGAGAGAGAGAGAGAGAGAGAGAGAGAGAGAGAGAGAGAGAGAGAGAGAGAGAGAGTGTGTGTGTGTGTGTGTGTGTGTGTGTGTGTGTGTGTGTGTGTGTGTGTGTGTGTGTGCGCCCTGTTTGTTTGGTTTTTGTTTGTTTGTTTTTTTTTTTTGTTTAGTTTTTTTTTTTTTTCACAGCGTAGTAGCGGTAAAAAGTCCAGACAACCAATGAAAGCTGAGGAGTGCATTCCTCGCATCCCCAGTACGGTCATCACGTTACCATAGCAACCTGACAATAGCAAAACAGGTGGAACGATCTGCTATAGAGCGTGCGTCACCTCGTTTTGAAGGTAGGCGGAGGCAAAGTTTGTTGGGGTGTGAATGTTTTGTTTCGATGTGATGTTAAGCAAGCTGTCGTTCCGCATCATCGATACCATAGTCCTCTGCCAAAACATTTTCAATGGTTTATTTTTTTGTGTTTGGGATATTTAGGTTGTTCATTTCTTACCCTTGAGTCGATGAGTAGATTTTAAAGGAAAGTAGTCACATACATTCGGTGAATACCAGTAAGACAATGTGAAACAGAATGCGGTTTATTCCGAACATCTTACACCAAACTTTTCAGATGCAGGCTTTCGATAAAACAGGTCGAAAGACAAACAGACACACGCACAAAAACTGAAGCAAACAAAGGAAAAGAAACAAAAAAGCAATCACACAAACAGAGTTTCGGGTTTTTTGACAGTGTTATGCAATTTCTCTCTCTCTCTCTCTCTCTCTCTCTCTCTCTCTCTCAGCAGTCTGATATGCACACTACGTAAAAAGGCAAACGATGACGAAATACATCATTTCTTCTTTTGTACTGCTCTAAGTGATCTGCGGCAGAATATATTCCATTTAAAATTTATGCAAATTCATGCCGGTTTCGTGTGACTGTACTGATAAATACAGATCACAGTGTTGTGAGGAACTTGCGCATATATTTGTATAGATCCTGTAACAGTCGGGCTGTTGTGTTTAGTTGATAAATGTGTTGGGCGCCGATGTAACATGAGCACTGCTTTCGTAGTATGAAAATGATATATCTGAGTCAGTAGGTTGCACTTTATGCACATGTTTAGCAGACTGTACGTCGTGCGTGTGTGTACCATGCGGTTGTTGTTATACTTATTATACATTTGTTTATGTAATCCACCTTCAGAAGGGGCTTTGGTCTATCCTGAATATATTTCATTTCAATTGTCTTTTTTTTTTCTCTGCCTTTCTGTCTCTGCCTGTGTCCCTTTTTCTGTCTGTCTGTCTGTCTGTCTGTCTGTCTTTCTCTCTCTCTCTCTCTCTCTCTCTCTCTCTCTCTCTCTCTCTCTCCTCTCTCTCTCTCTCTCTCTCTCTCTTTCCCATTTAACAGAAAAATAGCAAATATATCAATTTTCTTGAACAAAGCGTTTCAGTTGCGTGATACTGCTATCTTGTGAAATGCTATCCTGACTTTATAATCGGTACAAGAAACTTGTGTGAAGCGATTGTTCAGTTACTCCCCTTCACTTGGAGCAAAGACATGAATATGGAAAAAAATCTGAATCTGAATCTCTTATGTACTCTGTAAAGAAAATAACTCTTATTGTAAAAGTAATACACTTATGCTCTTGAAATGTGCAGAAATGGGTCACATAAGTAGCTGTTTATGGCTGTACATAAAGATGTCTGTATGTGGAGAAGTCCCTTTAACTGGAACAGTCACGTTCATTTGAACGCCACAGTTTGGGTGTAAGAAAGGCAAAGAACATGGTCGTCACAGCTTCTATCAACAGGGTTTACGCTAAAATGATGGCTTCCTCAGTACAAGGTAAGTGCAGTAGCTTAGCTTGAAAGAGTTCGTTGCAGATCCTGTGGTAGGTGTTCGGCTGGCAGACGACGAAAAACACCAGGCAGTATTGAAACGAAGGGGATCCTTTTATTTACGAACGTTGAAGAATATATGAACAAACGAGATGCAAAGCATACAAACGCACTCCCAGTTTATCCTGAATATTATTGAGATATTCCATAAAGAGGAAAAAACCGTCTTGGGCTGGTGTAATCGTTAGTAATGGCTATTTCTGGTAAACATCTGCCATCTGTGACCTATAATGAACATATTCACAAATTTTCAGAAAGATTGGCCAAGAACGTTCTGAGATTTTCCATAAAGAAGAAAACCATCATGGGCCGTTTGTAACGGCTATAACGGTAAACTTAAATAGCGGGCATCATCCGTGATCCATAATGAACATACCTACACATTTTCAGAAAGACGGCCAAGTACTTTCTGAGATATTTCATAAAGAAGAAAAACCATTACGGGCCGTTATAGCCGTTAGTAACGGATATAACGGTAAAGTAAAACGTCGGGCATCATGCGTCACCCATAATGAACATACCTACTAATTTTCAGTGAGATCAACAAAGTGCTTTCTGAGATATTCCGAAAAGTAGAAAAAAAAAAACGTTATGAGCCATTATAGCCATCAGTATCCGATATGACGGTAAACTAAACACCTGGCATTATCCGTAACCCGTAGTGAACATACCTGCTAATTTTCACAAAGATCGGCCAAGTACTTTCTGGGATGTTCCATAAAGAAGAAAAAAACTGTTACAGGCCGTTACAGCCTTACAGCCGTTAGTAACGGATATAAAGGCAACTAAAAACACTGGACATCATCCGTGACCCATAATGAACATACCTGCTAATTTTCACAGAGATCGGCCAAGTACTTTCTGAGATATTTCATGAAGAAGAAAAACGGTTACAGGCCGTTACAGCCGTTAGTAGTAACGGCTATAGCGGTAAACTAAAGCATCGAGCATTATTCGTGACCCATAATGAAGGTACCTGCTAATTTTCACAAAGTTCGGCCAAGCACTTTCTTAGATATTACATGAAGAACAAAAACAGCCGTTACAGGCCGTTACAGCCGTTGGTAACAGACATAACGGTAACCAAAACATCGGGCATTATTCTGACGCATAATGAAATTGCCTTCAAATTTTCACAAAGATCGGCCAAGTACTTTTTGAGATATTCCACAAAGAAGAAAAAAAACGGTTACAGGCCGTTACAGCCGTTAGTAATGGTTATAACGGGGTAAACTAAAATCTCGGATATCATTCGTGACCTATAATGAACATACCTGCTAATTTTCACAAAGACCAGCCACCTACATTCTGAGATATTCCATGAAGAAGAAAAAACCGTTACAGGCCGTTACAGCCGTTAGTGACGGCTATAACGGTAAAGTAAAACATCCGGCATCATTCGTGACCCATAATGAACATACCTACACATTTTCAGAAAGATCAGCCCAGTAGTTTTGTCTGGAGCGAGTGGAGCACATTTTGACCATGGGTGGATGGACAGACAGACAGACACACACACACACACACACACACACACACACACACACACACACATTTCTTCGTTCCCATTCTAAAGTACTCCCTGTTCTTTAAGAACTGGGAGTACAAAAACAATCCACTAACCTCCGGGTTCAATAAATCATACAGGAACTCAATCGTACATGCAGCAGGCAATATTCTACCAATGGCAGCTTTTCATCGACTAGTCTCAAACTCAGCGAAGACTCGAACACTTGTATGCCCGACAATGGCTAGAGCTTTTCGTAGAGTCTCTCTCTCTCTCTCTCTCTCTCTCTCTCTCTCTCTCTCTCTCTCTCTCTCTCTCTTGCCGGTGTATAAAAAACAATATATAAAAAAAAAAAATAGCTGGGTTCTCTAACAATGAAAACACAAGTTCTGAAAAAAAAAAGATCACAAAATAATGTATTTTGCTACTTGGTATTGTGTTAATGTAAAAACAGGCTTACAAAAATTTCTTGTTCAAATTTGATTATGCTAGTGAGAAAATGATGGAGATGAGCTCGACGCTGAGGCCAGCATTGGAGAGAGGCATGAGTGTATGTAAACATGACAAAGAAGAAGAAGAAGATGTCAACTGAGTGCCTTTTTAACTGAAATTTTATCTGATTTGATTGGTATTGGCATTGTTTCAAACGTCAAGAAAAGGAATAATGACATTAAAACATAGAAAATGGCAAAACGTGATAACTTGTGTCTATTTTGGAATAAAGCAATATCTCTATGTAATCAGTACTAAATCACATGAAATTCAACCTAAGATGAAGGTGCTCCCACCTTCCTTGAATTTAAAAGCCAGGCACATGTACCGTTTGGCTTCCTGCCTGAATTTCCTACCACTCAACACGTAAATATAAAAATTCACTGCAGTGTTGGGATATCGCCAGTAACACACACACAGTTTCTGCAAGAGCTAGCTTCTGATTCAGACTTTCGTCCTGAATTTCACCGTGTAGAACCCCACCATTTCTAAGTACACCGTAAAGCCGCGGTAGGGTAGAGTGAGCAGGAGGAAGGCTGCAGAGATCATGATCAGTGTGAACATCATGGAGGAAGCTTGCTCTGATCGTGAGGCCGTCTGGAGTTTGTGTCTCTGCGTCATTCTGCGAGACAGCTGAACAGACTGTATGACTCTGTAGACCAACACAGAGTTGGCCATGATTAGAAAGACGAACGGAATTGCTGAAGACAATAGCGCATCCAGATATCTGTATATATCTGCAGCCTCTTGATCAATATGCACACATATTTCATAATCATTCTCTACATGCACCACGCGGTAACTGAATAACACGTACGAATTGATGACACAAGAGAAGGTTGTTATGGCGACAGTGAGGATCTTCCCTCTTCTCACAGTGCAGAGAACTGCAACACGGTGAGGCAGAAGCACTGACGTCAGCCGTTGTGTCCTGTCATCGCCATCAGGAACCACGCCGACGTCATGCCAGACGTAAAACACAGGAAGGCGAGGGTCTTGCAGGAGAAATGGAAATAGACCACTTGGGCGTTGAAGGCCATTTTCTGGCCAGTAAAATACCACAGAGGAGCAGAGCAGGATAGAATCAGACACAGCCAGAGCCGTGAAGTACACAGACAGACAACCAGTGGACTTCTGAGGTGTGCATACCCCGCATCACCAACACGGTCATCACGTTACCATAGCAACCCAAGGTCAACAACACAGGGGGGGACAGTCAGCCAAAGTGCGTGTGTCACCTCATTTTGGAGGTAGGCGGAGGCAAAGTCTGTTTGGGTGTGTGAAGGTGTTGTTTTGATGTGATGTTAAGAAAGCTGTCGTTCCACATCATTGGTACCGTAGTCTCCTGCCAGAACATTGTCAGTGGTTCATTTTGGCATTGGAGATTATTTGGGTTGCTCGTTTCTTGCCCTTGAGCTGATGAGTAGATTTTTTTTTTTTAAAGAAGTCATATGCATTCTGTAAATATCAATGACAATTTAAAACAGAATGCAGTTTTATTCCGAACATCCAACAGCAATATTCAAACTTTTCAGTTATAGGATTTCGATTTCGATAAAACAGGTTGAAAGACAAGTAGACAAATGCAGAACAACAACAAAATGAAGGAAACAAAACAAAGAAGAACAAAGAAAGCAATCAAAAACAGTGTTTTGGGTTTTCACAGTGTTATCAACTCTCTCTCTCTCTCTCTCTCTCTCTCTCTCTCTCTCTCTCTCTCTCTCTCTCTCTCTCTCTCTCTCTCTCTCAGCAGTCTGGTATGCCCATTATGTGAAAAAAGAAAACGATGACGAAATACATTTTTGTTTGTTTTTTGTTTGTTTTTCTGTCCTGCTCTTAGTGATCTACGGCAGGGTTATATTCGATTTAAACTCTATGCAAATTCATGTCAGATACGTATGACTCTGCAAATGACGAATGAAAATGAAGGTATTGTGAGAAATTTGTGCCGACTGTTGTGTTTAGTTGATAAATGTATTGGAATGAGGGTGTTATGTCAACACTGCTATCCTAGTAACAAGTAGTTTTTATGCTTAATATCTGTTTTTTTTTAATGTCATCACCCTTCGGAAGGGCCTGCGACCTGTCTTAACACATTTTCTATCATTTCTCTAACTGTGACTCTCTCTCTCTCTCTCTCTCTCTCTCTCTCTCTCTCTCTCTCTCTCTCTCTCTCTCTCTCTCTCTCTCTCTCTTTAAATGTTCATTAAGTGTTATTGCTTCTTTTACTGCAAAATGAAAAGAGAATTGCAACTCGCTCTGTAGCTATGTCATTTTTAAAGCACTAAAACGAAGAAAAGAACTGTTATAAGTTAACACACAAATACCAGAGTAATTTGAGGAAGAAAGTTTTGTTATGCAAATATTTTCTTTTATAATTTTCAGTATATGCACCGAGCGCGGGTATGTTCTACTTTTGTTCTTGACCTCATTGCAGGTAGGTCGGTGATTTTGCATTTGAACTACCTGAGTTGAGTTGAGAATTGAGTTGAGTTGAGTTGAGTTCTCTCTCTCTCTCTCTCTCTCTCTCTCTCTCTCTCTCTCTCTCTCTCTCTCTCTCTCTCTCTCTCTCTCCCATTTAATAGAATAATTACACATCTATCGATTTTCTTTACAACGCGTTTCAGTTACGTGACATTGCTATTTCATCAAATATTACTCTGACTTTACAATTAATACAAGAAACCTTGTGCAAAACGATTATTCAATTACCCCCCTTCATTTCGGACAAAGGCATAGATATGAATACATCTGAAGTTGAATCTCTCATTAAATCTGTACAGTAAATAACTCTAATTGTAAAAGTAATACAGTTATGATCTTCAAATGTGCAAGAATGTGTCACCTAAGTAGTTATGGCTGTACATAAGGATCTCTGTATGTGGAAAAGCCCCTTTAACTGGAACAGTCACGTTCATTTGAGCGCCGCAGTTCGGGTGTAAGAAAGACAACGAGAATGGTCGTGACAGCTTCTATCAACAGGGTTTGTCTTCCCTAGGAAGACTTCTCCGTAAGCACATGGATAATTCCAACATTGTAATAAACTGTATACGTTTAGCTAGCTAGTAGATTAGCTGGTTAGTTTAGTTAGTTAGTTAGTTAGTTAGTTAGTCAATTAGTTAGTTAGTCAATTAGTTAATCAGTCAGTTAGTCATTTATTATTCATTTCATTTATGTATTTATTTTTATTCATTGTTTATTCATTCGTTTATTTATTTACTACTTTATTATGTATCAATTCATTCGTCTATTTGTTTATTCTGTTCATTCATCTGTTGATTTTTGCGGTTACTTTTTGTGTATTTATTCATTAGGTTATTCATTTGTTTATTTATCTTATTTTTCATCTATTGGTTAATTTATCTGTTTATTTGTCTACGTACCTATTTAGTCCTTTTAGGAGTTACTACATTGTTTTTTTTTTTCGGTTATGGTTTTATGTGTTGTAAAACAGTAAAATAGTACATAACCAGTTTGTTAAAATGTGTATTTTTACAGACAGCCGTGAGTATATGGAACAAACTGACGTTTTTTGTCAACCAGAGTGACAGTTACCTCGCTAGCTAATGAAATTGTACTGCCACACGTCTACGAACCATTCCGCTGTATATGACTTGGAGCAAAATTCACATCAAACAAACTTTCTTTTTGTACGTGCTATCCGGGATTCCAGTCTTGATTTCTGTTTATTAAATGTTCCATTAATTTTAATTTCTTTTAAATCGAATTTCGGTGTCACTCTATATACTTGTCATCATACGGAGATTATCGATTTTGTTGATGCATTCCAATTATGTTTTCCCCTCAGGATACACAACGAATTTTGATATAAAGAGAGAGAGAGAGAGAGAGAGAGAGAGAGAGAGAGAGAGAGAGAGAGAGAGAGAGAAGGATAAGTGTAACTTTAAATAGTATACGAGCTCCAATTCAACCAAGAGATGCCACCATCATATTATTTAAAAAAAACATACACACACACTATTACTTACTTAAAATAATAATAATATAATAATAAATAATAATAATAATAATAATAATAATAACAATAACAATCATCATCAATATCATATCATCGTCATCATCATCATCATCATCATCATCGTCATAATACCAATATAGTGATAATAACAATAATATTAATAATAATAATGGCAGTATGATACTACTGCTACTTCTACTACTACTACATCGATGATGATGATGATAATGGTGGTGATGATGATGATGATGATGATGATGATGATGATGATGATGATGATGATGATAATAATAATAATAATAATAATAATATAATAATAATAATAATAATAATAATAATATATGATAATAATAAATAACCAAAGTCTGCATACACCAAATGTGAAGAAGGCGTAGTCAGACACAACCATCCCACAAGATCAGGGGAGGTAACCCAACGCTACACTAACACCATCACAACGACACCACGTTCACTAAGACAACGATAATGCCAAGTTAATGTTGTTTGTCGGGAATTGCAGCTTTTAGCCTGCTGAATGTACAATTCAAGTCAGGGATGATTCAGCCGCTAAATGAACATCACTTTGAAATGCTGTGAATAATAGTATTTTACAGAAACCGAAGAATTGATTATTAAAAAAAAAAAAAGCACAAACCTTATACTGGCAGGCTGTTATTCGATGGCAAGGAAGTATTAGTGAAGGAGGGTAGGGGTGGAGGTGGGGTGGGAGGGGTAGGTGGAGAGACACACTGTGGTGAAGAATACGTGAGGCGAGGAGTGGAGAGGCAAAGAGAATGATGCTTTCACACACACACACACACACACACACACACACACACACACACACACACACACACACACACACAAACAAACACACACACAACACACACACACACACACACACACACACACACACCTAAAATAGGCACCAACAATACAGGACCATTAGCGATATTAGCTCTAATCAATATGCTCTCTCTCTCTCTCTCTCTCTCTCTCTCTCTCTCCTCTCTCGCTCTCTCTCTCTCCTCTCTCTCTCTCTCCGCTCTCTCTCCGTGTGTGTGTGTGTGTGTGTGGTGTATGTGTGTGTGAATGTGAGCATGTTTCCTTCTGTGTGTATGTGTGTGCATATGACCGCTGCGCAAGGGTTTATGCGCATGCGTATGTTTTTGTGCACGCATGCGCAAGCACGGCGTGTGTCTATGTATGCGTGTGCGTGAGTGCGTGTCGTGTGTGTGGTGTTGTGTGTGTGTGTGTGTGTGTGTGTGTGTGGTGTGTGTGTGTGTGTGTGTGTGTGTTGTTCGTGTGAGTGGTTGTGTGTGTGTGTGTGTGTGTGTGTGTGTGTGTGTGTGTGTGTGTGTGGGTGTGTGTTACTGTGTTGTTTTTAATCAAATCATAAAACAAGTATATTGGTCAAACCGAAATAAATCTGCGAGGACAAACGAATCAACAAAGGCATAACTACAGGGCAAATCAATGTAATCGTCGCTACCTTGCCTCTCTCTCCTTGTTGCCCTCTCTCTCTTCTCATCCTCTCCCTCTCGTCTCTCTCCTCTCTCTCGCTGTGTTGTGTGTT
>JADBJO010003139.1:77231-84731 GCA_016801955.1 Conus betulinus | reverse complement strand
CCGGAATGTCTAGGTATATTTTTCTCAACACGCTTGAGTTTTGTTGGTGCATGCAAACACTTTTTAGGTAAGGCAAAGCATGTTTTGTTTGGCATTATGAAAATAAATAAAAGGTTATGTACTCTTAATAATTCTTCATTCGCGCTATTTGTAAAATTGATACTCAGGTTCAACCAATTATACAGTACGGCTCTGAGCTATGGGGACTAGAAAAAGCGGCTGTCTAATGTGAATCAGCTCATATCTTTACTCTAAAGAGATTTCTAGGTATAGCTAGACGGACTCTAATTTATGGTGAAACTGATCGATTTCCCATTATATCGTTTCTGCTGTCAGATGCATCCCCTACTGTTCAAATTGATAAAAAAAAAAATAGATGACTTCGGAATTCCTCGTAAGGCGTTAGAACATTCTATATGACTTAGATACTAAAGGTGAAGGTATGACTATATCAAAGCAAGTGGCACATAATATGAACTGGCCAGGCTGCTGAACGACTGATTAAAAAATGAACAAGATGCAGGATGAAATTTAGCGAATAGAGAGCAAGTTGGTGACAAGCCACAACTGCACCAGTGATGCTGATGTTACTATCCTTTCGCTGTATATGACTTCCTTCATTATCACTCAACAATGAAGGCCAGAAACCCGTGCATTGTAAGTAAATTCAATATCAGCAGTGTCTAGATCAAAACTTGCATGGAACCATCGTACAATTGTGATCTGTTCTGTTAATCCGTGTACTCAACTCTTCCCTCTGTCATCCACATGCACTGTGGTCTCTTCTATTTGTTCATGCATTTCTCCCCCCCCCCCCCTTCTCTGTAATTTATGTGCACTATATATTGTCCGTTCTGTTTAGTCATGTTGTTATTCGCTCGCCATCCGTAATTGGGTGCGCATTGTTCCGTTCTGTTTAGTCATGTATTTGTTAACTCACCCATCTGAAAACCTGTGTACTGCGGTCTGTTCTATTTAGTTCTCATTTATGTATTAAACCCACCCGTATGTAAAGCTGTGTGTGTGTGTCGTGGTCTGGTATGTTCAGACATTCAGTTATGGTACACACCCATTTGGAAAATCCTGTGTACAGTAGTCTGTTCTGTTTAGGCATTCGTTCGTTCACTCACCGAGTTGTATCCCCTATGTACTGTGGTGTGTTCTGTCTATTCATTTATTAATTTACTGACCCATCTGTAAGCTGTGTGCTCTTTGGTCTGTTCTCTTTGGTCATTCATTTTATTCACTCATTTCTATGTAAAACATTTGCGTTATGGTCTATTCTATTTAGTAATTAATTTGTTTCTTTTCCATCACTATGTCAACTTTTCCACTGTAGTCTGTTGTCTTTAGTCGGTATTTATTCACTCACCCATCTGTACCCCCTGTGCTCTGTGGTCTGTATCGTTTCGCCATTTTATTTCTGTGCTCGCCCATCTGTAAACCCTGTGTATTGTGGTCTGTTGTCTTCAGTCCTTGTTAATCCCCTCACTCATCTGTATCCCCCATGCATTGTGGACTCTCAGGTAGAGGATAATATACTGCAGGGTACACAGAGTTGTCCGTATACAATGCCACACTGGTGAAGGTGAACGCAGAAATAGGCATGATGCAAAAAAGCCGAAAATGTAGGTCGTGAGATGTCACTGACAATTTATTAAGAGTACTTATGATAAGAATACGTATATAGTGGCTATCCCCGCTTAGAGACCAAGCTCTAAGCGCTTTGCAATCCGCATTCTCGTTTACACAACGGGCTGCCTACTAGGCAGAGCCGACTGAAGAGCTACATATTGACGCTTCATTCAGTCGTGTCCCGTGTTATTCAGTCAACATCGTTCATTCAATTTAACACGTCTCATTCTTTCGATTTTGCACGCATTCTGCATGCTATGGGTAAAACGTGTCATCCATACCAACGACCAAAACTAGCTTCACTTCCGAAAGTTGGTGATGGGATCTTAAGTGTGTGCAAGATGTTATGCGTGCGTTCGTACAAGGAACATCGGTTTATAGCCTTTTTCGAAGGATTGGTTGGGAAATGGAGTCAGAAACAGTGTTAACTCTGAGGGAACCCCCTCCCCCACACTCTATCTAAACGACTGGGTGGAGAATCAAACCCGCAAACCCAGGATCACCAAGATTACGAATCCAGCACTTTATCACCGAACTATTCCGTCCCCCTTGAATTACATTTGTATATCCTCTAGGCAGCCGACTTTAGCTTTATGGAATGCCTTTAGCAGTTAGCTGGCGTGCTCCAGACAACTGCATCCAAACGTTAATTGGATTTTAATGGGCTTTGCCCATACAGAATGAGCAAAAATAGCCTGTGGATGCCAGTAACCTAGGAGAGATCAGCAGAAATATCGAAGTTTAACGTATGAATGCAAAGAAAATAAAAAAGCAAGTATTGATGCAAACAATCAGAGAAATGCTGGACAAAGTGTTGGTTATTGTCGCGTGTTTTGCCGAACTTCTACAAGACGAACTTAATTAGGTTTTGGCTTGAAAACTCCGCTTTTGCCTTTCTTTGTTGTTACTGTTTGTTGTAACAAACAAAAGGAGGTCATGCGCGGATTTGGCAAACACGGTTGAGAAAGAGACTTTTTTTTTTTATTGTACTTGGCCAAAAGTCATCGTGGTATTGTATCAACATTGGCAGAGATTGTGATTAGAGGACCTGGACTGCGTTGGGAAAATGTTGGGTCATTATTCGACTGAAATTGAGGTGATAGAACGGGTTTGGGGTTTTGCTGTGAGCGTGGCTGGATGGGACAAGATGGCGGATGCCCTCGTGGTGAGTTCGTTCTTTTTTGCCTCTACCGACTTCTAGAAGGTCTCGAGTTTGATAAGCCTGCTATTTTTTCAAGGACAGAAGCAGTCTGTGTGTGACAGATGGCCTTGTGGCTTTTTCAGTAGGCTTGGTGTCCAGAATTCCGAAACTGTTTTGCTTTGTTTACAACTTTGTACTTGCCGCGGAATCCAAAACCTAGTTAGAGTCCTGTATGGCGGACATTTCGAACGTCAGAAGACCGTCTCAGAACTCCGACCAGACTCACGCCCTGAACTCTAAATAAAATGCAAAAATGTGGCACTTGTGATATAAAATGTGACTCAAAAAGCTAATGCATTGATGTGTGAGTACTACGCCCGTTGTATCACGCTAACTGCCAGGGGCTGTCAGCTGAGGCCTGCAGAATCATCGTTTCAGGAGGCGAGAGCCTGCACTGGTTTTGCAGGACATGCAACCCCAAGCCCTCGATTTTCTAATTGAAGTAAGTTTGTTTTTGTTTGTTTCTTTCACAATTGATCTACAGTTCCATTGTAAAATGTTCAAAGAATTCCATTATGATCCTCCCAGCCGACAAAGGCTGTGCCACAGTCATCCTACCCAAGGGACAGTACTATGAGAAGGCCCATAATTTATTAGAAGACAAGGAGACCTACCAACAGCTGAACAAAGATCCCACCAGCAAGTATACTGCACGCCTGACCAAACTAGTGCATGGCCTGCAGAAGTCAGGAGAACTCTCTTCGGAACACTACCGCAGATGTACCCCTCAGCTACGGATGTGCCGAAGTTCTACGGACTGCCTAAAGTGCACAAGAGAGATGTACCCCTCCGTCCCATTGTTGCATCTAGGGGATCCCTGATGTATGAGACGGTCCGATTCGTTGCAGACATCCTCTCGCCTTTGGTAGGAAAGACGGAACATTCCATTGCCAACAGTGCTGACCTGGTGAAGAAGTTGTTGAAGTTTGTACCACAGCCTGATGAGATTCTGGTGTCCTATGATGTCACAGCACTGTTCACCAGTGTCCCTGTTTAGGGACAGTACTGACATCATCAGAGGGAGGTTACAGGACGACAACAGCCTTCAGCAGCCCACCAACCTGTCAGTGGAACACACAGGGAGGTTACAGGACGACAACAGCCTTCAGCAGCCCACCAGCCTGTCAGTGGAACACATCTGCGATCTGCTATCCTGCTGCCTCAACACCACCTACTTCGCCTTTGAAGGACAGTTCTACCAACAGACCGAGGGTGCAGCCATGGGGTCCCCTGTGAGTCCTGTTGTAGCTAACCTCTTCATGGAAGACTTCGAGGAGAAAGCCTTGGCATCGTTCCACACCCCTCCTCGCTACTGGGGGCGCTACATGGACGACACCATGACTGTACTAAAAAGATCAGCGGTCGAAGACTTCACAACCCATCTCAATAACCACCATCCTGCCATCAAGTTCACCTATGAGGTAGAAGAGAACGGCAGCATCGCGATGTTGGACACCTGCATCACCCGGACAGAGACAGGCCTCGCCTTCTCCGTCTACAGAAAGCCGACCCACAGAGACCAGTATTTGCCGTTTGACAGTCACCAGCCACTGGAACACAAGCTGGGAGTTATTCGCACCCTCACCCATCGAGCGAAGACCGTCTGCTCCACTGACACCGCTAGGAAAGAAGAGCTGCAGCACATCAAGAAAGTGCTAAGTATATCGGAATACCCAGAAGTGGGCCTGGGATATCCGGGGGGGGGGGGGGGGGGGGGGCAAGAAAATCATACCCCATCCCTCCACTGAACGTCAAACCCCTTCGAGAGGGACACGTCTCCATGCCGTACGTCAGCGGCGTCACTGAAGCTCTCAGCAGGAAGATCTGAAAGTTGGGACTCAGTGTCCACTCCAAGCCCACCAACACCATCAGAAGCCAGTTAGTCCACCCCAAGGACAAAACAGTCAAGATAGACTGTCAGGACTGTGACCATAGTTACATTGGTGAAACTGAGCGCAACGTGCGCAAGAGACTAAAGGAACACAAACGTGAGTCCTCTCCAGTGGGTGAACATCTGACCCACGCCCAACATCAATTTGAACAGGACAATGTGCAAGTGCTCGACAGAGAAGCAAGATGGTTCCAGAGGGGAGTAAAGGAGGCAGTCCACATCGCCGCCAGGAACCCCACCCTTAACCGCGACCGGGGCCGGCACAACTTGCCATTGGTGTACTCCACCCATTCAGTCGCTCTGTCGTGAGTTCGCTCACGGCGGTGCGTACTGAATCCAGTTCTCAACCCCAGCAGTTGCGCTGAAGAAGTCGGCCGGATTGCCGACGAAACCTACGCACACCGTGAGTAGCCTTCTTTAACTGAGTGACCTGTTTATTCTGGTAACCATTATGTTCAAAGAACTGTTGGCTAAGTTCATTCAACACTATTGAAAAATCAAAACAATTTGTTATGACTTTTGGGAGAAAGCAAATTGAACAGGTAGCACCATGACGGATACGAAAATAAGGCCCGTTGATGTAGAGGCCAAGTAGTTGTCCTCCCAGATGCCCTGCTGTAAGAAGGTTGGAGAAAACGTCTTCCTACTATAAATAAGAAATGGATAATTTTGGTGATTTCAATGCGCATTCTCCATTTTGGGAACCTGGTTGCTCTGTTATATCTTGCAATCGGTTTGTTGAAAATATTGTTGATTCTAATTTAGTATTAATGAATGACGGCAGAATAACAAGAGTGCCTGATATATCAACGCATAGACCAACCCTCCATCGATCTCACATTATTTTCTCCTGATTTGGCCATCAATACTACTGGGACAACAGAAGATGATTCGTTAAGGAGTGATCATTTTTCTATTGTTGTGAAAAACACACGAGCAAATAGTTGATGAAGAAGCAGAACTTGAAAATAAGATACCAAAGGTTTTATATGATAATGCAGATTGGAGTTTATATGAGCCAACCCTTCTATCTATAGATCGCAGCATTATTGAACACGAAGATATTGAAGTGTTTTGTAACCATTTTAGAAAAGCTATTATATCAGCAGCTGAGAAAGCAATGCCAAAGTGCAAATCTTCTATAGATACAAAAACATATCGAGGAAATAGTTGGTGGGGGATGAAGAATGTGCAGAGCCGTATCTAATAAAAAGAAAAATACATACAAAACGTGGCTCAAAGATAGAACTGATGAAAACTTTATTGAAATGAAACGTGCAAAAAAAGACACAGTAATACGATTGTCGCAATAGCAAAACGTCTCTATTTCAATCATTTCTGTCATTCAGAAATATCTTCATCTAAGGACATGCAAAGAGTATGTAAAAAGGTAAAAGCAATTAAAAAAACAGTATTATCCACCTTCATATCCTATTAAACTAGAAAAAAAAAAATACTATACTATTCCAACATCATCAGAGAAAGCTGAAGCATTTGTACAAACTTAAAAAGAAAAACTCATCAGCTAGACTACATACAGATACCAAAAGTTACAGAGAACTAGAGGAGGAAAAGGATACTTTTTGTGATCCTACACTGGATCCAAACCACTACTAAATGCATCTATAACATTTGAAGAATTTATAGAAGCACTAATGTCGTTCTCCTCGAATAAGACAGCCGTTGGATTAGATGGAATTTCATATCAGTTGTTATACCACTTTCCCCTGTGTTGGAAGCAATTACTTCATGGTTTTACCAAAATGTTGGTTAAATGGAACTCTTCCAACTTTCTGGAAGAGAATAGTTGTAATTCCAGTTCAAAAACAAGGTAAAACCTAGGTATGCAGTTGATAGTTACCGACCTATAGCATTAACGTCTCAAGTTGGAAAAAATATTAGAAAAGATATTTGCAAAACGCGTTTTACATTATTGCGAAAAGAATAACATAATTCCCAACAATCAAGCAGGTTTCAATAAAGGTAGAAGCACAATTGATCACCTTGTAAAAATTGCAAGTGATGCTAAAAAAAAAATTGCTCGTAGAAAAAGTACACTTGCTACCTTCTTTGACATTAGAAAAGCATATGATAGTATGTGGCATTCTCGTTTACTTTATAAGTTGAAAAAATTGGGATTAATGGTGCAATGTATCAGTTCATAAAATCTTTCTTATCTGAGAGATCAGTTTGTACTAGGGTTGGCAAATGTTACTCTTCATTTAAAGATATTGACATTGGCATCCCTCAGGGCTCCACTATTGCGCCTATTCTATTTACAATGATCATTCACGATCTTCCTAATATACTATCTAAAAATATGCATGTAGTGCAATATGCCGATGATATTGCAATGCGGATGAACACAAACATTAAAAAAAAACAGACAAATAAGAGAACCATGTCATATATACAAAAACTATATTAAATTGCAATTGACAAACTAAATAAATATATGACCGAAAATGGACTAGAACTATCTGGAGAACAGACACAATTAATGTTTTTAACAATCGTAAAAATCCATCCATAAGTTTTGCATCAACTTGTGCTAGACAATAAAACTCTTCAATATTCCAGTGATGTTTAATTTGTAGGTGTTCATTTCACTCCTAAATTAAACTGGAGATTCCATATTGAATATTTTATAAACAAATGCTAGACAAAGGCTATCCTTACTAAAAAAAAAAAAATCAGTGCACAATCGTGGGGTCACGATATCCAAATTCTTGTAATCTTTCTGTTAGTCCGGTTCGTTCAAAATTGATTTACG
>JADBJO010003139.1:62231-72231 GCA_016801955.1 Conus betulinus | reverse complement strand
CCCACAACGCTACAATTCCAGCATCAACAAAGCAAAAACAAGAACATTCCCAGGTGCCGACATTGGTAGCGATCATGATCCTGTCCTGACAACCTTCAAGCTCAGCTGAAGTGTAAGCGTTGTCCAAAAACCCCCACATTCACTTTGACCTAGAGAAGTTGAAGGACCCCGAAATTGCAGAGGTGTTCCAGGCTCAAGTAGGCGGGAAGTCTGCTGCCCTCAATTTAGTGAACAGCGATGTAGACACCCTTGCTAATGACATCAAAGAGGTGCTAATTACAACAGCTGAGAAGTTGTGGAAAGAAGCAAAAGAAGATACAGCCTTGGATTGCGAACGGGGTCTTAGATCTATGTGACAAGAAGCGGGAACTAAGAGGAAATAAACACTACAGCAACGAAGCCAGGGTGCAGTACCAACAGGTGAACAGAGAAGTCAGGAAGAAGAAGATGAAGACAGCCAAGGAAAATGGGATAGAGGAGCAGTGCAAAGCAATCGAGAAAGGCATGGAAGCAGGGGACAGCAAAGAAGCCTACAACACGCTCAAGACCCTCAATTAGACCAACCAGACAAGATCAGCGGTCATCAAAGATAAGGATGACAGGCTACTGACAGAGAATGAAAAAGTCCTGAAGAGGTGGACAGAATACTGTGAAGGCCTCTACGACTACCAGTTCAACCCAGACACATCCATTTTGCAGGACAACAAACGACCTGCAGACAGTGAGAACAGCCTCCAAGTACTGATGGCAGAGGTTGAGGCCTCGATACAGAGTCTGAAGCCAGGGAAATCCCCAGGAATGGACAATGTCCCAGCTGAGCTTGTGAAAAAACAGAGAGGGAAGACCACAGAGGCACTAACAATGCTATATCAGAAGATCTGGACAGGATGAAAATGGCCAACAGAGTAGACCCAGTCATTGGTGATTCCCTTACCCAAGAAGGGCAACCTCAAACAATGCCCAAATTACAGGACTATAAGTCTGATCAGCCATCCCAGCAAAGTCATGCTTCGCATCATCCCCCAACCGACTGAAATCCAAGGCTGAGGAACTGCTATCAGAACAAGCAGGTTTTAGAAGAGGGCGGAGCACTGTGGAACAAATTTTCAACTGCCGAGGCCTGATTGAAAAGCATCTACAACACCAAAGGGACCTCTTCCACAACTTCATCGACTTTAAGAAGGCATTCGACCAGGTGTGGCACAACGGCCCTCTGGCAGGTTCTCAGAGACTTCAACATTGATGACAGGCTCGTCCAAGTCATCCAGGCCCTCTACGAACACTCCAGCAGCACAGTACTTCTCAATAGCCAGCAGGACCAGTTCTTCCCAACCACAGTCAGAGTCAGGCAAGGGTGCCCACTATCTCCAGTCCTTTTCAACATCTTTCTGGAGAGAATCATGCAAGAGACCCTCGAAGAACACCACACCTGCAATGTGCGGTCTGCAATCTTCGTTTCGCAGACGATATCAACCTCATGGGGGGGCAGCAACACCGAGCTCCAGGATCTTACAAACAGATTGTGTCACAAGACCAAGTGCCTACGGCATGGAGGTCAGCACAGAGAAGTCAGATGTCATGGTCAACAGCACGACTAACAGCAGTGCCAACATAACCATGAATGGTGAGCCCATTGAAGAAAGTGACCAGCTTCAGGTACTTGGGAGCAATCCTGTCCAAAGATGGTACCTGTACAGCAGAAATCCGAATCAGGATTAACACTGCATCAGCAGCGATGGCCAGACTGAACAGAGTGTGTGGAAGAGCAACATCAAATTCCACACAAAATTCTGGCTCTACAAGTCACTAGTGGTCTCCATCCTCTTATATGGCTGTGAGACATGGATACTGATGGCCAAAACAAAGAAGAATCCAGGAGTTTGAGACTAGGTGCCTGAGGAAACTACTCTGCATCTCCAGCTCCTACAAAGAACATGAGACCAATGATTATGTGCGGAACCTGGTCACTAGCCTAGTTTGGCCCCACGAATCACTTCTGGCAACCGTCAAACGACGGAAGATGGCATGGTTTGGCCACGTCATTCGTCACAGCACCCTCTGTAAAAGCATCCTTCAAGGTACCGTTGAAGGAGGGCGCAGACGAAGACGGCAGAGAAAGAGCTGGTCCGACAATATAAAGGACTGGCGCAAAATGACCATGCCAGATCTCCTCATGACAGCCAGCAACAGAAGAACCTGGAGAGAAGCGGCGGCTGCCTCATCACGTCCCCCCAACGACGCCAGTGGTCAGAGGAATGACTGATTTATATACTCCTCTTTTTAATAATTTCTTTTACTTGTGACATTACGGCAACATCGGCAACATCGCTTGCTTGAAAAGAAAAGAAAACTCAGTGAAACAAACGCATATAATCCTATGTGTCTATGTTTAGCAAGATATATCCACAAGTGGCATATACTGCTTTTAAGTATTGATACGCATAATTGTATGTGCTCTCTAGCTAAGCAGTACTCTTTACATATGCTTTTCAGCTTAATAAAAATCTTTATGAATGATTTCATATTAAAAGGAAAGACCATGTGTAATAAAACTTTACGCATCATTTTATGTCAGAGTTGGTTATCAGTTTATAAAGCAATTATCGTAACTGTTCACTAAAATTATCCAGTTTTTTATATATAAAAAAAAACGTGTTGAATTTTCTGTATTATTCAACGGTAGCTTTTGTCAAATAGTCATGCAGGCATATAGAAACAGGCTAGGTGTACTTCCTGTCCAGGCCCATTTGACTGAGCTGCTGAATACGACACCGGCCCTGGAGATGAGCTCAATGCTGAAGTTAGTATGGAGTGTGGGAGATGACGTATATGTGACCTTGTGACAAAAGGAGAAGGATGAGGATGACGACGATGAAGACGAGGATGACGAGGAGAACGAAGAGAAGAAGAAGAAGAAGAAGAAGAAGAAGAAGAAGAAGAACGAACGAACGAACGAACGAACGAACGAACTGTTAAGAGAATAAGATTAAAACGCAGAAAATAGTCAAATGTCCTATCTGGCCTATTTTGGAATGAAGACACACCTATATGATCGGTACCAAATCACAAAATTCGAACAGGATGATGGTGCTGAACTCTGCTTCACTTTAAAAGCCAGGCACATGTATCGTTCGGCTTCCTGCCTGAAATTCCTGCCACTCAAAACATAAATATAAAAATTGACCACAGTGTTCGATATCCCCAGGAAAATACACACAGTTTCTGCCAGCCTCGAATTATTTATCTTGCTACTGGCTGACGATATCGCTTTGCTATCAGAAACTCCAGTTGAACTCCAAACCCAATTAAATAATCTCCATAGTATAGCCAAAAGGCTTCAACTCGAGGTAAATATGAAAAAAGCAGTATTGTATTTTTTTTAGAAAAGGGGGATACTTAGCAGCAAGGGAGAGATGGTCATTGTGTTCAAGACTAAACCGCGACTCATCTGAAAAGAGGACCTGGGACCACTGTTGTTGGTTCCATCTCACATGACGATGGCAGAAAGCTCGGCGAGCCAGCCTATGGGCTGCTAGCAGTCGTGGTCGAACAGCTGGGCGATGTGATCTGAGGCCGAAGTGGTGAAGACGGTTTCTTATGGCTTGACGGCTGATGATGGTGTGTTATTTGCCATACGAAGCTGCCTTTGGATGCTCGTGGAAGTGGTATCCTGCTGCAATAGGGCCTGCCTCTCGATGAAACGATCTTCTCTGGGAGTAGTCTGCCTAGGCCGACCTGACTGTGGCCTCTCTTCAACGCTGTTGGTCGCCCTAAAACGCTGATTCAGTCTAACAATAACTGAATGATGCACACCAAGTCGTCGCGCCACTTCAGCCTTTGCAATGCCATCTTGTATCCACGCAATCGCCCTGGTTTTGTCAAAGGTGCTAAGTTTTCTTCATGGTGGCATGGTGAGAAAAGGGCTGACAGTAACCAACCCCACGCTTAAACAGCCAAAAAGAAGGGGCATAAAACTCACTTGAGAGACTGCTCTTGCACGGGAAAAAAGAATTTTTATTTTACACATCTTGTGTCGCCAGCAAGCTTGATGCAAAACAGGCACAGTTAACGCAACTTTGCACTTTTTACCCCCGCGCGCGTAACGAGGTCACCAAGACCCCCGTGCGCACTACCAGTTGACACAGGCTGGATTACACACTGCTGTGTGAGATTCCATCATTGGTTGCCGCATAACAAAAAAAAACATGTTTTTTTTTTGAAGGGATGAATCAACCCCCTGTGTGCAAAGGCCTGTGCTTAACTTTATGTGACTAGTATATATACTCAGTTAAAGTGGTGTTGGATAACGCGATTAGGATAGATCAATGCTCAGCTGTCATGTTATGTATATATTTAACTAACTATTCATTGTTTAACTGAAAAATGTATTATCATGATGTTGTACCCCCCTTCAGAATGGGCTATGGCCTACACTGAATAAACTTCCGCTACTGCTCCCGCTTCCGCTTCCGCTGCCAGCGCTAAGTTCTGATTGAGACTTCATCCTGAACTTCACCCCTGTAGAACCCCACCGTTTCTACGTACACAGTCAACCCGCAGAAAGGTAGCGTGAGCAGGAGGAAGGCTGCAGAGATCATGATCAGAGTGACCATGATGGAGGAAGCTTGCACTGATTGTGAGCTGCTGTCTGGAGTTTGTCTCTCCGCGTCATGCTGTGAGATAGCTGAACAGACATCATGACTCTGTAGACCAGCACAGAGTTGGCCATGATTAGAAAGATAAACGGAATAGCTGAAGACAATAGAAGATCCCGAAATCTGTATATGTCTGCAATCTCTTAATCAGTACACACACATACTTCATAACCATTCCCTACATGCACCACGCTGTAACTGAATAATACATATGAATCGATGACACAAGAGACAGCTGTTAGATCGACAATGACGATCTTCCCTCTTTTGACAGTGCAGCGAACTGCAATATGGTGAAGCAGAAGCACTGACGTCAGCTGTTGACCTGTCATCGCCATCAGGAACCACGCCGATGTCATGCCAGACGTAAAACACAGGAAGCAGAGGATTTTGCAGGGGAGGTCGTGGAAATAGGCAACTGGGTGTGTTGAATACCATTTCTGGCCAGTTAAATACCACAGAGGTGCGGGACATGATAGAATCGGACACAGCCAGATCAGTTAAGTACACAGACAGACAACCGGTGGACTCCGAGGTCCGCATTCCTCGCATCAAAAGCACGGTCATCACGTTACCATAGCAACCCAAGATCAACAACACAGGAAGAACAATCTGCCAAAGTACGTGAGTCACCTCATTTTGGAGGTAGGCGAGGCAAAGTTTGTTGGGGTGTGACGGTTTGTGTTTTGATGTGATGTTACGCAAGCTGTCGTTCCACATCATCGATACCGTTGTCCCCTGCCAAAGCATCGTCAATGGTTTGTATTGTCGTTGGAGATTTTTAGGTTGTTTTTATCTTGCCCTTGAGTTGATGAGTAGATTAAAAAGAAAACAGTCACATACATTCTGTTAATACCATTAGCACAATTTGAACCAGAATGCGGTTTATGTTGAACGTGCAACAGCAGTATTAAAACTTTCCAGATGCAGGGTTTCGATGAAACAGGTTGAAAGACAAGTAGACAAATACACAACAACAACCAGAATGAAGCAAAAAAAAAAAAAACACACCAAAAAACAAACAAACACACAAAAAGAAACAAAGAAAGCGATCAGAAACAGAGTTTCAGGTTTTGATAGGGTTATAAAATCAATCTCTCTCTCTCTCTCTCTCTCTCTCTCTCTCTCTCTCTCTCTCTCTCTCTCTCTCTCTCTCCACTTCTGATTGCAGGTTCCAGTTTGCGTATATGCTAGCGAGCATAAATGTTTTAATATTATACGCTATTTTATGGCCACGGACTAAATTTTTACGAACAGTGGCACTTTGTGCTTGAGTGAGTGGGTTTTTGTTGGGGAGGGAGGTTGAGCTAAGAGTTAATTGTGTGTGTGTGTGTGTGTGTGTGTGTGTGTGTGTGTGTGTGTGTGTGTGTGCGCGCGCGCGCGCGCGTGTGTGCAACTTTCACCCTGTGCCGGCAGTGCTGATTTTATGATAAGTGAAGTGGACTTAAACAACGTATATCCAGAAGACTTCGTTAAATACAAGACTGTGTGCCGTACATAAAAGAGACTGAACAAAGCCTCTGCAGCAACAAACTTCTGTAAAAACTGCTGTTTACTGCGAGCAAGGAAATATTGTGCATTGCCAGCTCGTAGAACTTTACAAGTGCACTGTGCGGCTACGTGACTTGTGTATTAGTGTGTGTGGCTTTTTTTTTTTTCACTTGTTTTCATTTTTTTAGTTGTTGGTTCTTTGCTTTTTTTTGTCTTAAGTTTCATTTTACTTTATTTCCCCTCATATCCTGTCCCCTTAACTGTAATTCTACTCTAGAAGTGCTTCCTTTGTGAGGGAGTGTATATTTTTATTTCAGAAAGGTGTACCCATAAGTATACCATCTGGCCAAGGAGCCTACGGACATATACTGTGAAGATTTTCTTGTATTTTGGGCTTTTTTCCCCCCTGTTTTTGTGGCTTCTAATACGCTTCTAGTTTACTAAAGTTGTTACGGTGTGTAAACTAGCCCCGTTTTCTCTCCCTTTTATGTAATTTGTATTGTGTTCCTTGATTATACAAAACTTAACGTCAATTAACGTGCAAAATTGTCGTCTCCTTTTATCATCACATCAGCACACAACTAGAATTGAGCAGAACCAGTCTGCATGGCCATGCAAAGAAGGACTCCGAATCAGTCACCTTGATATCCAACATGCAGTTAACAAGACATCAGATATCAACACTGATTTGGAATCATGGAAAACCTTTTCATATCTTAGGACTCTCTGAATCCAGATTAGCTGCACACATTAGCGACAATGATGTAACTATTCCAGGATACAACACAATCCGGAAAGATCCTTCACTTGCGAAAGAGACGGGTCTTCTTATCTACATCAGCGAAACCCTCAGCTTCAAACGACTTCTACACCTAGAAAGTAACGGTGTAGAATGTGTTTGGATAGAAGTTAAGCTGAAAAGAAACCCTCCCATTTTGGTTGGTTTCTGTTACAGGAACCCATCTGAAAGAATAAACTGGGTCGACAAAAATTTATTACGATGATGGATGCAGTCTCGCTTGAATCCAAGGAAATCATTTTACTTGGAGACTTTAACATAGACCTTTTGAAAGTACAAAACCAATGGACCCAAGCATTCAGTTATTCAATCAATCTGCATCAGCTCCATCGAATCTCCAACGAGAATCACACCAAACTCCAAGACACTTATCGACCATATTTATGTTTCAGATAAAACTAACATAACAGAAGTCTGCGTCCCTGTTCTAAACTGTAGCGATCATTATCCAGTTGTGTCACATGGTCAAAAAAAAGGAGTAAAAATTCCCAAAACGGGACACAAGACAATGACCTACCGTTGCTTTACAAGCTTTAACAACCAAGACTTTCTACATGACTTGCTCAACTCAAATCTCTCTTCAGTTTTCAACATAACTAATCCAGATCTTGCAGTAGAATTTTGGATCAAAACATTTACTGAAATTTATGATAAACACGCCCCTCTAAAAACGATTAGAGTGCGACATGATCCTAAACCGGGCATGGTACACTAAAGAGTTACAGGAGGCAGGTTACCTTAGAGATATGCTTAAACAACATGGCTATGAAGAGGAATCTAGAAAACTGAGAAATGCAATAAATTCACAGAAGCGCAGAGAAAAATGAAATATTATCGAGAACTAATATCGTCAAACCAGAACCCAAAATTGCTATGGAGAGCTATTAACAAGCTTACAAACAATCAATCTTCAAAATCAACTGTAATTAAAGACATCTCTGTCGAACAGCTGAACACCCACTTTTGCACTATTGCCAATAAAATTGTCACGACAGATTCATCCAGATCAAACGACCTGCAAAAACTGAAACAATATTGCCAAGATAAAAACATCAAGTCTGAACTTTATATTCCACCAATAACAGTTTTTGAAGTTTATCACTACCTAACGCACCTAAAACAGTCAGGTACCTGCGGGGTGGATGGCCTAGACGGCAAAATCCTCAAACTATCAGCTCCAGCAATTACAGATACGTTAACATACGTCTTCAATTTATGCATCGACAAAAATCATTTTCCCCGACAGTTTCAAAAAGGCGAACGTCATACCTATCTACAAAGCAGGTGACAGCTCAGACCCTGCAAACTACAGACCAATCTCAATCATTTCCACTATTTCCAAACCTTTGGAAAAACACATACACAAACACACATTACACCACCTAAATACATACCACTTGCTTCATCCAAGACAGTCCGGGTTTCGACACAACCATTCATGCCACTCAGCCCTAATCAACCTGGTTGATGACTGGCTAAATAGCATTAACAACAACAGATATTGTGGTGTCCTATTCATTGATTTCAAAAAAGCATTTGATGTAATAGACCATAACCTTCTTCTTAGAAAATTGAAATTGTATGGCTTATCCACAAAAACCTCTTACGCTTTTTCACTCATATCTCACAAATAGACAACAATGTGTAAAAATTAATACAACTTACTCTTCATTTCAAACACACTTTCCCTATGGCGTCCCACAAGGCTCTATCCTGGGTCCCTTACTGTTCACAATTTACATCAATGATTTACCTCTCCATATCACATCCACCTGTGAACTCTTTGCTGATGATACAACAATACATACAAATCATTCTGATGTTACTGTTTGCACAAACCTTACAAGAAAGTGCGAATGACCTCGTCAAATGGACTGAACTAAATCACATGTCGCTTCACCCTCAAAAAACTAAATCCATGCTCATCACACCAGGGCAAAAAAGACAAAATCTCACTATTAAGTTTCCTCCTGTACATCTTAAAAATGAACCCGTTGAACAGGTTAATACCTCAAAGTGCTAGGAATAACAATTGATAATAATATGAGTTGGCAAGCTCACATAACCTCACTATGCAAAAAAGTTTCACAGAAAATTTATCAACTCTCCAAAATCAAACGCTTCCTCGACCTGCATTCACGCAAGCTCTTTTTTCCAGTCTCATATTCAATCATACATAGACTATGGATCTACTCTATGGGACTGTGCTAGCGCTAACACCCTCAAACCATTGTTAAGCTACACAAGCGAGCACTCAAATTAGTCCTCCTAAAAAGCAGTAGTCTTCTGGACTCGGACTATAAAAAGATTCAAGTTCTCCCCTAAGTCTGAGATTAGAATACAACAAAGGGATCATAATGCACAAGATTGTGTCTGGGAAGGCACCCTCAACATTAGTTCACAGATTCTCAATAAATTCCTCAAGGACTCTACACAAACTACATGTCCCTGTTCCTAGAATTGACTTATTCAAATCCAGTTTAACATATTCAGGTTTCCCGTCAATGGAACTCGCTCCCTGAATCAACCAAACAACGCCAATGCATATCAACCTTCAAACACCATTACTTCAACCATCTTATGTGCCAGTACTTGCATACTCCACCATAAATCCACCACCAACCACCACCACCCTCTTTGCCTTATGTATGTACCTGACTATTACGAAGTGTTTTTTTGTACTTGAAATGCACATGTATGTTATTTTGTTTAGTAAGAATGTCTTATGTGAGTACGAGCGCGCGCGCGCGTGTATGTGTGTCCGTGTGTGTGTGTGTGTGTGTGTGTGTGTGTGTGTGTGTGTGTGTGTGTGTGTGTGTGTGTGTGTGTGTTTCCTACTACCTACCTCCTGTCTTGTCATTCTATCGATATGCTTATATTCTTATGTGACTCTCTCTCTCTCTCTCTCTCTCTCTCTCTCTCTCTCTCTCTCTCTCTCTCTCTCTCTCTCTCTCTCTCTCTCTCTCTCTCTCTCTCTCTCACGGTTCGGCTGGAATAACTTGATTTATTCTCCATATGGCATCCCCTCCTACCCGTGGCGACTGGGCTATCATTA
>JADBJO010003139.1:55000-61176 GCA_016801955.1 Conus betulinus | reverse complement strand
GTCCCCTCTACCCACCAACGGCTTCTTTTTTTTTTTTTTTTTTTTGTCTCTCTCTCTTGTCTCTCTTTTTTTGTAATTTTCTGTCTTTCTGCCTTTTTTTTGTTTTTTTTTGTTTTTGTCTTTTCTTTTTGGCTCTTGTTGCCTTATATTTTCGATTTTCTTTCCTTGAAGTTTGTTCCTTTTTGTCCCTGTTTCTGTCTGTATTTCTTTCTGTCCGTTTTTTCTTTCTGTTTTTTTCTGTTATTTTTTTTTTTTTCCATTTCTTTCCCCGTTTTTGTATGCTCCATTCTGTCTTTCTTCCGTTGTTCTGATTTTCCACCTTTGTGTCTTTGTGTTTGTTTCCTTTCCGCGCTTGTTTTCTTTCTCCCTTTCCTTCTTTGTGTTTTGGTGCACTTTCCTTGTTATCTTCCTTTTTTTTTTCTTTCTGTTGCTTGTTTCTTGTTTCTTCATATTTTTCTCTTCCTTTTCTGTCTTTCGTTTCCCTTTTCCACCCCATCTTTCGTCTTCGTTTTTATGTGTTTTTCCTTCTTTTTTTTTTTAAATACTTTTTTCTGGTTGGTATGTATGAACTATGAACGTCTTGTAACCAATGAACTGGCGTTGGCACAAGCAGTGTACCGCTAATTCCATAAGACCTTGCTCTAAGATTTTCCACTTTACATAATTTTCCATTTAAAAAGCCCAATGTTTTTCATTTGCTTTTACCGAACTGTGCGGTTGGTGGTACCCTTTTTTTTTTTTTTTTAAAATTTCAGATTGGTCGTATAGTTTCAGGACTTGATTATGTACTTTCTCTCTTTTCGTTCTCTTTTCATTCTTTCTTTCTTGCTGTCTTGCTTTTTTTTTTCTTTCTTCTCTTTCTCTTTTCTGTCTGTCTCTCTGTCTCTCTCTCTCTGTGTCTATGTCTTTCTTTCTTTCCTTTCCTTTTCTCTTTCTTTCCTTCTTTCTTTTCTTTCTGTCTGTCCTGTCTGTCTGTCTGTCTTTCTTTCTTTTTCTTTCTTTCTTTCTTTCTTTCTTTCTTTTCTCTCTTTAATGCATTCATTTAGAGTACGTATACAATGCCTACCCTCGGTTGAAGACCAAGCTCTAAACGCTTTGCAGTCCACGCTCTCATTTTATCGCATGACTTGCATAGCTCTGATGCGGCGTCCGTTGTGGGTCGGGCTTGTTGCATACACGACTTCCTTTGACTTGATCAGTGGACCATAGTGACCATTGGACAAGGTGATAAACACTGTCAGGACCCTCTCATAACCACGCTTTGCTCTGTATGTGCGACTCTGTCCACCGACACTCCAAATGCAGGAAAACGGAACTAATCATACAGATCCAAAATAACGCGTCGTGAAACATGGAAGAGACAAGATAGAAATAGAGTTTTCTAAGGTACATTTCGAAAAAAAAAAAACAAAAAAACAAAAAAAAAACACAAAACAAAAAAACAAAAACAAAAACAAACAAAAAAAAAAAACGTTTGAGATCCTAAAAAACAAATACTGAACAGTTTTGTTTTGGGGTAAAAATATCACATTTCTATCATCGAGCTATTTTGAGGGATGGAACTGTGGACAAGTTGCACAGCTATTAAGAAAAGGAACTAGTAACAGAGCATGAAGAAAGGGGAGTGTATCATGAGGCAGGACATCCTGTCTGATCGCTGTCTTCTCTGCATTTAAAAAAAACACAAAAAAACTTGAAGGAGAGTAAGGTGAGAGGCGGATGAAAGCGGGTACGATGTACTTCTGACATCTACAGACATGATCAAAGAAAAGAAAAGACGGAAATAAAAAGAAGTAAGTAAATAAGAAAGTAAGAAAGAAAGAAGAAGGAGAAGTTGTGTGTGTGTGTTGTGTGTGTGTGTGTGTGTGTGTGTGTGTGTGTGTGTGTGTGTGGCGCGCGCGTGCGCGCGTGTGTGTGTGTCTGTGTGTGTATATGTTTGTGCGGTGTGTGTGTGTGTGTGTGTGTGTGGTGTGTGTGTGCGTGCGTGCGTGCGTGCGTGCGTGTGTGTGTGTGCGTGTGCGGTGTGTGTGTGTGTGTGTGTACGTGTGCGCGAATGCGCACAGTGTGTGCCTGCGCCCGCACGCACGCGCGCGCGTGTGTGCCCTCTTTCCTACCCTACCACTACTACACCCTTCATAGACATCAGCACCCCCCCCACCCCCCCCCCCCCCCCCGCTCTTTTTTTTCATCCACTCTATAATACAGCCACACCTAGGCTCGCTCTATCGAAGCCGCAACCCCCGGCAGCCCCTAATGAGCGATCAACATGGAGCCATCATCATGATGCAGCCCACAAGACAAGACACTGCCCGACCGACAGCAAAACTGAAAAACAAAAAATGACGTCCTCACCACCAGAGAGTTTTTTCTGGCTAACCACAAAAAACGACACTATGAACATCTATCTACTTTTTAACAGAGACACTGACAAACATGATGGAATATGTTTCCCACTTTGTTTCTGATATCTGGCGTTCTTCTGGTCTCCTGCTTTAGGTTCAGTCCCCATTGTCGATCTCAGATGACCATCATCGTTCATGGCCGTTTCAAGGGGGGAGGGGGGGGGGGGGGGGGGGTGTCCCATTGCCTCTTAGACACTGCGGAATCGGGTTGTATAGCGGCCGGGGAATATGAAGGGATGGGGCGTGGATTCTGTCTGTGGTGGCGTGAAAAGCAAGCTGCCCTGGGGACAATGGTGTTGCATCTTACAGTGCATAGAATTCTGCTTTCTTAAGTCTGGAATCTACACTGCCCCTAGAATCACGGCATCCTGACAAAAGACTTTGGTGTTTCCAGAGAGAGTCCCGATGGTGGGTGTTTGCGAAACGTGAAGCACACACACACACACACACATGCAATGCACGCACACGCTACCACACACAGACACACACGCACGCACAGACATACATACATACAGACAGACAGACAGACAGACAGACAGACACACAAGTACGCACGCACGCGCACACACACACACACACACACACACACAACACCACACACACACACACACACACCACACACACTCACACACACACACACACGCACACACACGTACACACACTCACACACACACGCATACACACACGCACGCACGCACGCACGCACGCACGCACGCACGCACGCACGCACATACGCACACACACACACACACACACACACACACACACACACACACACACACGCACGCACACGTACACACACACGCATACACACACGCACGCACGTATATATTATGCGTAAATTTGTTAAATACATCCCTACATACATATACGCACACATATTCACTGACACACAGTCCTAGACACACAAAGCGCACATACAGAAAGGCACACACGTGCGCGCACGAGCTCACACACACACACCACACACACACCACACACACACACACACACACACACACACACACACACACACACACACACTGCTTGCTTGCGCTTACACAATTTGCCCCATCAATCATTTTCATTTTCTCTCTGATTCTATCAGCCTCCCCCCCCGCTATTCCCCCCCCCCCTCCCTCCCCACCTCCCCCTCCCCTCTCTCCTTTGTCTGCCTTAATCCCCTCCCCCCACCCCCACCCCCATCGCTTCCCATTTCTGTTTCTCTGCTCACCCCTACAACTTGCGCGTTCCCTTTCAAATCCATCTTCCTTCTGCGTTGGGATCGTGTTGTGATTTTCTGACTGTGCATTTGGCTTCGTGTCTGTCTGTGCGTCTGTTTGGCGCTCACATCTTTCAAAAATAATGGAACTCTAAACATGCATTCAACTCTCTGCTGTATACGGCAGACAAGACAATATTTCCAACTTACATACAAGACATTTTTTTCCCAACTGCCAGAGGAGACAAAATTGTCAACAACCAAAAAGGCAAAAATTCTCAACTGACAGACGTGACAAAATTTCCAACTCACAGACAAGGTAACGTTTCCAACTCGCAAACATGACAACGTTTCCACCTGAAAGACATGACAATATTTCCAGCTGACAGACGTGATAACATTTCCAACTGACAGACAAGACAATATTTCCAACGATGGACAAGACAATCTTTCCAACTGAGAGACGAGATAATATTTCCAATTGACAGAAAAGACAATATTTCCAACCCGACAGACAAGACAATATTTCCAAGTGACCAGAAAAGACAATATTTCCAAACTGACCAGAAAGAGACAAATTTGTAACGGAACGGACAATGTTTCCAGTACATAAACCTGAGCCACATGAGACTGTTTCCAACTTGATAGCCCAACGTCAGAGACTGTTTCCACCACCTGGATAGCCCAACGTCAGAGACTGTTTCCACCTGGATAGCCAAACGTCAGAGACTGTTTCCACCTGGATAGCCAAACGTCAGAGACTGTTTCCACCTGGATAGCCCAATGTCAGAGACTGTTTCCACCTGGATAGCCAGACGTCGGAGACTGTTTCCACCTGGATAGCCCAATGTCGGAGACTGTTTCCACCTGGATAGCCCAGTGTCAGAGACTGTTTCCACCTGGATAGCCCAATGTCAGAGACTGTTTCCACCTGGATAGCCCAATGTCAGAGACTGTTTCCACCTGGATAGCCCAACGTCAGAGACTGTTTCCACCTGGATAGCCCAACGTCAGAGACTGTTTCCACCTGGATAGTCCAGTGTCGGAGACTGTTTCCACCTGGATAGCCCAATGTCAGAGACTGTTTCCACCTGGATAGCCCAATGTCGGAGACTGTTTCCACCTGGATAGTCCAATGTCGGAGACTGTTTCCACCTGGATAGCCCAGTGTCAGAGGACAGTTATCTCCAGGTGAACAAACCTGTTTCATATGACAATGTTTCAACCGAACAGCCCGACGACGTCACACGACGTTTCCGACTGAATAGATCCGTGTCATACAGCTATGTTTTCCAGCTGAACAGACCGATGTCAAAGGACCTGTGTATATGCATGCCCATGTATGTATGCATAGATGGATGGATGGATGCATGCATATATGTATATATGTGTATGTACGTACGTGCGTGTATGTGTGAGTATAGTACGTATGTACGTACGTTTGTATGCATGCATGTATGTACGCAAGCACGCACACATACACCAGACATATACAGAGAGAGAGAGAGAGAGAGCTGAGGAGAGAGAGAGAGAGAGAGAGGAGAGAGAGAGAGAGACCTGGATAGCCCAAGTGCGAGGAAAAGTAATAATATGCAAATCTTTTCACAGATTATGTACTTCGCATTGCAGGTTTGAAAACGACCTCCCCCCCCACCCACCCCCCTGCGATCCCCCCACCCCACCCCACCCCAATTTTTTTTCTTTTTTAAACCTTTGTCATTCACTTCATTCACTGTAAAGAAAAACAAACAAAAAAACACAAAAACCCAAACCCAACCAAACCAAAACAAAACAAAACAAAAAAAACCCAAAACAAAGTGCATACTATGTTTTGCCGGAGTTGCAGGCCTTCACCCCTCAAACGCTTTGCCACTGGATGTCACGTTGAAGTGGCTGTCGTCGCCATATTGTGTTGGCTGCCAAACACGCTCTGTGCACACAGACAATGAAAAAAAAGCATTACAGCTGTTGCTGACAGCAGTTTTTTTTTCCACTGCTGGCGCGCGCGGCTGTTTGTAACCTTAGTAAACCAGACTTTTGTCCCTTGCATTGTGTTGGATGGGCAGGTCTCTCTCTCTCTCTCCCCCCACCCCCCCACCCACTCTTTTTCCCCCCCCCCCACCCTCCTCTCTATTTTCATTTCGGTGGTCCTCCTATTCTCCTGGGGATGTGGTTAGTCCTGTTGTTAGCCGTGTGGCCGTCGGTGGCAGTTCGAGCCTGAATGTCACACACTCTCTGCCTCTGCATGACCTGTGGAGTTGGGGGAGACCCCTCAGAGAAAGGTGAACATGGACATCTCCATTCCAACCCCCCTCTCCCCCACTTCCATTAGTTTTTGGTCTTTTTTTTTTTTTTTTAGCTCTTACCATCCCTCTGTCTGTCTGTCTGTCTGTCTGTCTGTCTGTGTGATGCGAGGTGGGTTTTTTTTTTTTTTAAAATGACTTGTGAGTTGACTTCAAAGCGTGACAGCCTTCATATGGCCCTTTTTGGTCGGCTGGGCTATAAGCAACTCTACCTTAACTTACTCTCTCTGTGTCTCTCTCTGTCTCTCTTCAGTTCTCTCTCTCCCCCTC
>JADBJO010003139.1:40000-42500 GCA_016801955.1 Conus betulinus | reverse complement strand
GGACCCGGCAGTATGATGGACATGCAGGTTCCAATGCACATTGGACATGTTCAGGACAACCGTGAGCTGGTGTGTGTCAGGGAAATTCACTTCGGTTCTCAAAACATCGACATTTTGAAAGTGAAATAAAAGAAGACTGTTCGTGGTTAATTTCAGTATGCCTAGAGGGAATAGTTCTTGATCGCACTCTCAGAAGGCAGACACACAGACACACAGACAGAGGAGACACAGACAACAGACAGACAGACAGGCAGGCAGACAGGCAGAAAGACAGATAGACAGGCACACACAGACAGACATGCAGGCAGACAGACAGACAGACAGAGGCAGTGAGGGAGACAGAGACAGCGTTGGGAAAACAGTCTAGTTTTTTATTCAGTGTCTTTCCTTTCGAAATCCACTTCTTTTCAAAAGCGAGACAGATGAATGTTGTTCTTTTTCTACTCATGCCATAGTTTTCCCACATGCACCAAAGAAGGAACGCGCCGTGATTGTCAGAGAAAACCAACGGCTCTTTTATCCGTGGAAGAAAATGTAATTACATCACATCTCTGTTCATTCAGCTAATTGTGCGGGATCAAAGGGCTGTAGTGGGAGGGGACGTCTGTCTATGGCAGGCACGCGTCATTCAGCCTTTGTTGAAGCCGCGGACTCGGTCGTTTTTAATAAGCGTAGGGGAAATTAACTTCCGGTGATGAAATTGACGGTAAAGAGCGTACTGATCGTCTTGCTGAGGAGGGTCGATTATCTGGAAATTAACAGAAAATGAAAAACAACCTTTTTTTTTTTTTTTTTAACCAAAACAAAACCCACTGGAAGAATACTTGTGGAAGGTGTCCTTCCTAGTGTATTTTGTGTGTGTTTGTCTGTGTGTGTGCTCGCGCGCGCGCTGCGAGTCTGTGTGTGTGTGTGCTGTGTGTGTGTGTGTGTGTGTGTGTGTGTGTGTGTGTGTGTGTGAGCTATGTGAGAGAGAGAGAGAGTGTGAGAGAGAGAGAGAGAGGAAGAGGAGAGAGAGAGAGACGAGAGGGAGAGAGAGAGAGAGAGAGAGAGAGGAGAGAGAGAGAGAGAGACGGAGAGAGAGAGAGAGAGGAAAAGACAAGACAAAATTCTTTATTTACGAGAGAGAGAGAGAGAGAGAGAGAGAGAGAGAGAGGAGAGAGAGAGAGGGAGAGAGAGAGAGATAGAGAGAGAGAGAGCTTTGAATCAAGAGAGAGCTTTGAATCAATTCCTCCAGTTCACCTTGTTTTGGTGTAGTTTTCACTTCCTGTTTGAAAAAAAAATAGACAAATGTTGTCTTTAAATTGTTCTTCAGGGCTTAAGGTAATAAAAAAAAAAAAGAAATATTCGTTAATTGTATTTGTGCTTCAAGGCGTAAGGTATAAAAGAAATATTCATTGATTGTATTCAGTCGTTATTATCTCTCTCTCTCCCTCCCCTTACCAAGTCCTGAGGTACACCAACACATTTGGTACAGGCCATTTAATGCGGACAGGGGTACCACTGCGGGAAAACAACAACAACAACAAACAACAACAGCAACAACAACATTGTTTTCGTTCTCCTCTGATTCTCTGTCAGTCTGTCGTTCTTTCATTTCCTCTGTTCTTTCTGTCCATCTTTCTTTCGGTCTTTGTCTGTCTGTCTGTCTGTCTGTCTTTAGTTTCGTTTGCGATTCTTTGTTTCTTTTTAACCTCTCTTTCCGTCTTTCGGTTTTATTTTCTTTCGAATTGCCTTTTCTTTTTTTTCCCGATGCTTCCTTTTTTGAGAGTTTTTTTATTATTTTTTTCTTTTTTGCTTTATTTTTCGTTTCGTTTCATTTCGTTTCGTTCGTTTTCGTTCCGTTTCGTTAGTTTTGCTTCGTTTCGTTTCGTTTCGTTTATTTTCTTTCTTTCTTTCTTCATTTGTAGTGGTCTATATTCCTTCTGTCTTTCTTTTCTTTTTCTTTCCATTTGGAGGAGTGAAAAGCTTTCGAGGGTGTCATCCCGGACCAGGTGGGACAGTGTTTCATGTCTCTTCACAATTACAGTGGCACTGGGAGAAATGAGGACAATGTGACTTTGACAACATCACATCCCTGAGTTCTACAGCTGCCTCTGCCACGAGTGCCAGACGCCATTTACAGGAGAACTCCCAACAGACTCAAAGTGCCAGACTGTGGTGTCAGGAGTGTAGGAGAGGGTCGTTGGCTGCTTCATCTGACTGGAAATGGTCTGTTCATTCAAGGTGATGGTTTTTCGACTTCAAAATAAAAGTTAATATAGTTATCTGTTGGATGATTATTAATTATACCTTAAAATCCATACAGAAACAGGGACAGAATACGAATACGAATGGTTTAATGCGTCAGGTTTTCGGCCCATTGACACATCTGGAGGGGAGGTGGGGGGGTAAGGGGGCGAGGAGAGACATCGAGATAGAAATCAACATGAAAAACATTTGATACATGTAGTACTGGACATGCGACATGGCAGCCAGATCGTGGTACATCACTTTGATCATT
>JADBJO010003139.1:22500-25000 GCA_016801955.1 Conus betulinus | reverse complement strand
GACTCGTTGACTTGGGGTTGCGGGTTCGAATCTCCGCCGGGCCGTTTCGGTACAAGGGGATTTTACCCTACGAGTTAATACTGGTTCTGACTCCATTTCCCATACAGTCCTTCGAATGAGACTATAAACCGAGGTTCCGTGTGTGAGCGCACACATAACATCTTGCACACACACACACACACACACACACACACACACACACACACACACACACACACACACACAATCCAATCACCACCTTTCGGAAGAGAAGGCCAGTTTGACCGTTGGTATGGATGACACGTTACACACAGCATGCACCTTCCCCGAAGATGGACTATGGTTGCAAAAACGGCCACGCACACAAAACTCCACTCCCTTTGTTGGACAGATGGGATTAATCCTTGCCTGTCTACATGGGGAGTGTCCGCAGGAGTATCAGCCTGCGTACGCAGAAGAAGAAGAAGAAGAAGAAAGAAGAAGAAGCACAGCTCTGGATAGAAGTAAGAAGCATGGATAATGGAAGACAGAAGAAGATTAGCAACAACATTAGATTTTGATAGTTGCTTTAAAGCCGTCAGGGCATTTTCAGGACAACTGGCAAGACCTGACTAGTCTAACCAAAGAGCTGACCACGTTTTTAGATGCAGATACAACTGAGGAAGAAACACAGCGAGAAACTAGCTGAGTTATGTGAGAGAAATGGTGCGTCAGCCACAATGTCGAAAAACGTCAGCGATGATGTGCTGAAGTTTTTAATTAGACAATTTGATGCTATTTTCACTTCTGGTACATTGAAAGAAAAACTCAAAAGAAGATTTACTGTTCCTCCGAACGATAGATACAAACGAAATACAAGACGAAACACGACGCGTTTCCACCTCTTTGGTGTCTTTTGGTTTCAATATCCGCACGCAGTCACGTCACTTTGAAACCAGATATCCAAAAGACTGGTCCCGGGCAGTTGTTACAGGGAAGTCTCATCATTAAGTTTTGTTCCTAAATGTTACACGTCATTCTGAGATGATATAATTATAATTTTGTATTCAGTATGACGGTCTTACATTGAGCAAGAAAATCGCCGTATGGTTTCTGAAAATCGGACAGAATTCCGTTCAGAATATTCAACACTTGACGAGGTACTTAAAACTTACATGCAATTGCCTAGAAACGTACACGAAGCAAGGAAGAAAATCAATGTGTTGATTTGGTTAATTTTAAGAAAGCCTTCGATTCTGTACGATAGATAAACTTCCAAAATGTTTGAAAAATGATGGTGTAAAAGCAAATTTCTTGAGTCTCTTTAAAATCAACGTTTCAGATCATACTCTCATGTGTTCTTAGGAACTTTGAATCCACAAGTTCTGCTTGGCAATCCTGTTGGCGTGGGACAAGGGTGAATTCTGAGCCTGTTTTCAGTAAGAATACTGTATTCAAACGCTTCCCAGTATCATGAAACTGTTCATCTTGCTTTTTGTGGATAACATAGCTTTATTGCCGACAACTGCGAATGAACTACAGAATCAATCAAATGTATTACTTAGTGTTGTAGCGATATGAAGCTGCATGCGAAAACTGACAAATCAAAATTTATGTCCTTAGAAGAGGAGGTCATTTGGGAAGACGGGAGTCATGTTTGTAGGTCAAGAAACTGGATGTTGCACGCAATTGGTGTTTTGGGGGATTGTAACTTTACTACTATACTCAGTACGAAGAAAAGTAGAGAACATCTGGCAACAAACGGAAAAAAGCAGGCGTGCAATTAAACTAGGGACTCCAAAATATAAAGGAATGCATACTTACACATTCTTCATCTTTTAGGCTAAAATACAGCTTTGTTCATCTGAAATCTGGAACTTAAGTCAATCGGACTACACAGACAAAGTCCATACCTCGCATGAAACAGATTTGAGGGGTGTACTCATCAACTCTTCAAACAAAATGATCTACGGTGACGTAGGAAGATATTGTCTTTACGTGAATAAAGAATAATTCTGTTGTAAAGTTCTGGTTCAAATTGTCACACATGGAAAAAAAGAAGATTATAATTCAATGGCTATGAGATGCTGCGTGACTGTGACAAGTCTGAAAAGGAACGTTGCGCATTACAAGTTAGGCAAATGTTATGTGAAACAGGAATTGATATTGTTTGGTTGCAGCTAGGAGTTGGGAATGTCAAAACGTTTTTAGATTTGTCAAAAGAGTGGTTCCTTAATCTCTGCATCCCAGAATGGTCCGGAACGTACAAAGATTGTGACAGACCACTGACAGACCACTGTGACAGACATGACACTGACAGACCACTGTGACAGACATGACACTGACTGACCATTGTGACAGACATGACACTGACAGACCATTGTGACAGACATGACACTGACAGACCATTGTGACAGACATGACACTGACAGTCCACTGTGACAGACATGACATTGACAGACCATTGTGACAGACATGACACTGACAGACCATTGTGACAGACATGACACTGACAGACCATTGTGACAGACATGACACTGAC
>JADBJO010003139.1:7500-17500 GCA_016801955.1 Conus betulinus | reverse complement strand
TGTCCTGTATATCTTGTATCAAACATGCCGGAAATGTTGAGACCCGAGTATTGAAAGATTAGAAAGGCACGAAAGATCAGAATCATATCTGTTTGACTTTCTGCTCCTGGATGTGTCATATCTCGCATCGTTACATGGCCCATGGATGTGCGATGAAGACACAGTACTGTTCAAGCATTGCAGATCATACTGGCCGCACACGCGGATTGTCAACACGAAGGACACATTTGAACTCGCTGTTTTCACCTTTTGACCTTTCACCCTGCTCCCAGTACGCACACTCTTTGTATACCGGAAACAGTTTTGCACTTTGGATTTTCGGAATTCGGATTAAGAAAATGTCACTGCGAGGTTTCAGACATGACCAAACTTTTGCTAGAGATCTCAGGTCGACAAAGGTCAGAGTGAATAGTTTCGTCTTTAAATGTAAATGACTGTTTGCAGGTGGGTAGGCTCCCCTTGAAGGTTTGTGTGTGTGTGTGTGTGTGTGTGTGTGTGTGTGTGTGTGTGTGTGTGTGTGTGTGTGTGTGTGCGAGTTGCCATCATCCCGGCGCAAATCGGAGTTGTCATTTGAAAACGGTAGAATTCAAAATTGGCCCCATTGCAGAGTTTCATTCTTATTGACCCCGGCACAGATCGAAACTGCCATCTATAACCAAGGGGTGTGAAAAAGAATCGAATTCTCATCTCTGTCCCTCTTTCTCCGTCATTATGTACATATTGTGTGTGTTTGTGTGTGTGTGTGTGTGTGTGTGTGTGTGTGTGTGTGTGTGTGTGTGTGTGTGTGTGTGTTCTTCAATTTAATGTCTATACACATAAGTGACTTTAGACAACCAAAATAACTGAATAAACAAGTAGAAAAGGAGGAAGGGAGGGGAGGGGTGGTGTGTGGATAGACAGGCAACTGAAGGAGATAAAGAGATGGAGAAACAGTGAGATAGAAAAAGATGAAGAAGTGTAAATGGAAAAAGAAAAAGGAGAAAAATGAGGATTAGAATGGGAATCGAGAAAAAAAATGTTAACATGAATAAAAGTTGCAACCGAGTGTGTGTGTGTGTGTGTGTGTGTGTGTGTGTGTGTGTGTGTGTGTGTGTGTGTGTGTGTACGTGTGTGTGTGTGTGTGTGTGTGTGTGTGTGTGTGTGTGTGTGTGTGTGTGTGTGTGTGTGTGTACGTGTGTGTGTGTGTGTGTGTGTGTGTGTGTGTGTGTGTGTGTGTGTGTGTGTGTGTGTGCGTGTGTGTGATTCCTTGTGTATTTACATATTGAAAATTGTTGGCTCAGTTTTTGAACAGAGTTTTTACAGTGTGTGAATGGCTCGTTTTTGCCTTGCACTTATCGGACCAGAGTATGACCAGTTCCACGTGTGTCCTGATCATCAGCATGGAAATCTGCCATGGTTAAAAAAAAGGTAATAAATGACCTTGCTGGTTTTAATATTGGTGGACAGTGGAAAAGTCTACCCTCCTTTCTGTCGGCCCCTCCACCCCCTTCACCCGATCCCAGTCTCCCCCCCCCCCCACCCCCACGTGGATAAACTAAAATATCTACTGGCGCCGTTGACCAATAAACCATTTCATGAAAAGTATGAGATCCTAATTGGGATGCTAAAAGATTAGCGCACAGACTGTATTTGAATTCTCTGTATACGTTATTTTATAATATTGAAGAAAAAAAAAAAAGCCAACAACAACAACAACAACGACAACAACGACAACAAACCGTTGTACTCGTAATAAAAGATATATGGTTAATACATTTCATGTTATTGTACATGCACAAGACTTTTTTTTTTTATGTGAAGTCGTTGAAAATAGGCTGCCGAAGTTAATTCTTTAAAATATTTAACAGCATTCTGTTTCAAACTTGTCAGTCATCTTTTACACAGTTTTCTCATTCGCTTTTTTTTCTTTTCTTTTTTTTTTCTTTTCTTTTTTTGTTGTACATTCTTTCCCATCACCCCAAACCCCATTTATTATCCTTCACTCCACATCATTCCAGTTCCCTCCCTTCACTCTCTCTATCTTCTCTTTTCTGTCTGTGGTGTGTTTTGTTTGAGGTTTTGGGTTGCCGGAATAACTCAGTGGTAGAGCGCCGGACTCGTAATCTTGGGGTTGCGGGTTCGAATCTCCGCCGGGCCGTTTCAGTACAAGGGGGATTTTCCCCTCGGAGTTAACATTGGTTCTGACTCCATTTCCCATACAGTCTTTCGAATGAGACTACAAACCGAGGTTCCGTGTGTGAACGCACGCATAACATCTTGCACACACGTCAAATCCCATCACCAAATTTTCGGAAGAGAAGCCAGTTTGGCCGTTGGTATGGATGACACGTTACACATAGCATGCACCTTCCCCGAAGTTGGAGTATGGCTGCCTTAATGGCAGGATAAAAAAAAAAACGGTCATACACACAAAACTCCACCTCCTATACAGGGGGTGTCCGCAGGAGTATCAGCCTGCGCACCCAGAAGAAGAAGAAGAAGTTTTTGTTTAGGTTTATTCTATTGATCATCATTAACGTACTGAGTAAAATCATTCGGTCTAAAATCTTCCACGCAGCAGATGAACAGACTTTATATCTAGTCGCAAAGTGAGACGACTGCAGGCGGAAATCTAAACTAAATCAATGTTAGCGAACCGCCCAGAGAAACGTGGACAAACCAGTCACAAGACTTCACATGCTTAAGCTAAGCAATCAGACATGCGTACAGTCTGCGTGTGCTCACCATGACATCGTCACTGATGATGCACTGATATCGAATCGTCAGAGGGCAGCTTAAGGAAGAGATGGATAGCAGAGACAAAGAGAAACATGAATGAATAACTTCTGCGTGTTTCTTTCTGTGCCTGCCGCCATCTTCTCGTAAATGCACACTCTCACGCACTCACGCCATTAATGGCACACATTACCTAAAAGAGATAAGGGTTCTGAATGAATATTTTTTAGCTATTGTATGATTTCTTTTTTTTTTTTTTTTTTTTTGCCTCTTACATTTTGACCTGGTTTGTTTCCTATTGTATCTTTCTGTCTGTCTGTCTGTTTGTTTGTTTTCCTTTCATTTTCTCTTCCTTCTTTCTTTCTTTCTTTCTTTCTTTCTTTTTCTTTCTTTCTTTTATTTCTTTCAGTCTTTCTTCCTTTCATTCACGCTCTTTAATTGTTTTTCTTTCTGTCTCAATCGACCTTTATTTTATTCTTTTTCTATCTTCCCTCTTACTTTTTTTTTCCTATTCTTTCTTGCTGTCTTTCTTCTTCCAAACCTTTCTATGATTGCATCTTTTTTCATTCATTCATTCATTCATTTCATTCATTCATTCATTCATTCATTCATTCATTCATTCATTCATTCATTCATTTTGTGACATCATTTTCTTATGAACGCGAAGGAAGTTATGTTCCTAGTAGACTAATCATCAAAACACACATCTACATTTTTCATTTTCTTTCTATCTATCTATCTATCTATCTATCTATCTATCTATCTATCTATCTATCTATCTATCTAATCTATCTATTTACCTGTCTCTCTCTCTCTCTATCTCTCTGTCTGTCTGTCTGTCTGTCTGTCTCTCTATCTATCTATCTATCTATCTATCTATCTATCTATCTGTCGATCAATTTATCTATTTATCTATCTATCTATCTATCTATCTATCTATCTATCTATCTATCTATGTATCTATCTATCTGTCTGTCTGTCTGTCTAACAGTCTGTCCATCTATCTGTTTATCTCTCTCTCTATCTATCCGTCTCTATATTTTTCTGTGTAGCTTTTCAATATATCTATCGATCTATCTGTCTGTCTGCCTATCGAGAGAGAGAGAGAGAGAGAGAGAGAGAGAGAGAGAGAGAGAGAGAGAGAGAGAGAAAGAGTTAGTTTCGTTCGAGCTATCCTGTTCCACTGTTGGCAAGTGTGTGTTCGTTTTCTTGGGGAATGGTAAGCTACTAAAAGAAACATCCAGCTAAGAAGAAAATGTGATGTTCCCTGTGGACAACTCACGACTTAAGTGGAGGACTTTCTGTCTGTTGTCTGTCATCTCATTTCCAGACCTTGTCCAGACCTCCAGGCCTGGAGGACTGGTTATCTACGCTTGTTTCGACACCCTGTTGCATGAATTATTCGGTCACACACACACACACACACACACACACACACACACACACACACACACACACACACACACACACACACACACATTCATTCGCGCACGGGCGCGTGCTCGCACACACACACACACACACACACACACACACACACACACACACACACACACACACACACACACACACTCACACACATTACACACACACACGCACTTACGCACGCACTTACGCTCGCCCTTACGCACGCACGCACGCACGCACGCACGAATGCACACACGCAAGCACGCGGGCACTCACGCACGCATGCACAAATGTATATATATATATATGAGAGGCGTGGTTTCAATGCCCCCGGGTGGCACAGAAGATGGGGCAGAACAAAAACAACCGTAAGAAGCACGAGGACATCGCTAGGCTGGAACTTGAAAAGACTTTCAACAGCATTTCTCATAAAAAAAAAAATCTGTGTAATCTGGAAGCGTATGGCATGGGTTGTCCTTTCACGAATGGCACACTGGTTTCCTTACCAACAGTAGACTTAGAATCCTGTTAGAAGGAGGGATGTCATCAGAAAAATTGCTATAGGACATGTTCTCAGAACATTACTATTCTTTTGTCACATGCATGATCTCTGCCTAGCAGTGAACTCGCACGTTAGACTGTTAACAAATGACTGCCGAAAAACACTGAAAACAGACTGCTGCGTTACTGAAACTGACTCAAGATGCAAATAACCACGCAAGACAAGATGTAAAGTAACGCCAGTTTAATGGACAGTTCAAAACAGACATGTGAATTGTCCACACAAAGTCTTCATCAAACGTGAACAGACATCAATAATGTACAAAACTGTACTTTCCTTTTGGCTTAATTAGCAGGAATGCTCGTCAGACAAGCTGAGCATAAGATTCAAAGCAAAAAAAAAAATAATAATAAATGTCTTTGAGGATTTTAAGAAGATTTGGAAAAAAAAAAAAAGGAAAACAGAACAAACATCGACAACGTTTCGGTCATAGACCATCTTCAAGAGTTGTGACATAAAAAGAAAAACAAATAAAAAACATACAAAAAAAAGTTTTGTGTTAAGTATCAGAAACAAATTCAGTCACCTGTATAGCGAGGGTTAGAATTCTACACGGAGAGCAGAATGACCCGTACCTTTGTCTCCAGATCTCTGACGTCATATCTCTGACTTCATCAGGAGGGCAAGTTCCATGTTGTGTCTTGAGCAGCGTAACGTAAAACAGTACCCGTAGGAACGTCGTCGCACGTTCTGTCTATCCGTAGTTGGTGTAGGACAGAATAATTATGGTGCCAGTGAGGGGGGCAGTTATATAGACGAGCTAGAACGTGTACATAAGAGGGTGGACCCACCCCCCTCATCACCCAAGAACACCGTTCCAGAAATTCAGGATGCATTACTGCCATGATTGGAAAACTCACCCTTCCATCTCTGCAAGAACCACGAACACAAGTCCGCCTAGTCTTCATGTATAAGGTAGTTGAGGGGCTGGTGCCCCCCCCCCCTCTCTTAACTCCCCCCCCCCCCCCACAGCTCCTAATAAGCTCCGGGTACCCTAGGAAAGTATTGAAAGATTTTGCTCACGCAAAAGAGCTATGCAGATTGTGTGACTGACGATACAACTGAAAAAATCAGCCAGTAACAAGCGCAGAGGTTCTTCTTCTTTCTTTGAGTGTCCACCTTCATCGAGTTAAAATTCTGACACTTTGGTGTGTATGACCGTTTTTTTTTTATCCCGCCATTTAGGCAGCCATACTCCGACTTCAGGGAAGGTGCATGCTATGTGTAACGTGTCATCCATACCAAACGGCTAAACTAGCCTTCTCTTCCGATCTCGAAAGTTGGTGATGGGATTTTACGTGTGTGCGAGATGTTATGCGTGCGTTCACACACGGAACCTCGGTTTATAGTCTCATTCGAAGGTCTGTATGGGGAATGGAGTCAGAACCAATGTTAACTTCGACGGACCCCCTCCCCCCCCCCCCCCCCTTTACCGAAATTCGAACCCGTAACCTCAGGATCACGAGTCCGGCGCTCTTCCTACTGAGCTGTTCCAGTTTGGAAGTGCCACAGAGTATCACAGATCAGTATTAACATTTGTTCTTCGTACAAATACTATGACAAATATACTTGTGTGCACCTTCAACCGATGCATTTCGATGAAGAATCACCCGCAACGACTAAGACCCATTGCGCCCCCCCCTCCCCCCCCATCCGCCGCACTCAAGGCGGTAATTGCCGGCACCTGTTTACGCCTGACTGCTTAATTGTCCTTTGAAAGTGGGATACCTGAAATGCATTCCAAATGATGATGATAATGATGACGACGACGACGACGAAAACAACAACAATAATGATAACAATAATAATGACAATAATAATAATAATAATAATGATAATAATAATGATAATAATATAATAGTCATAATAATAGTAATAACAAGAAGAAGAAGAAGAAGAAGAAGAAAGAAGAATCATCATCATCATCATCATCATCATCATCATCATCATCAAGAACAATCTACACCATCCTCTTTTTTCCCTACTCCTCCTGCTCCTCCTCCTTCTCCTCCTCCTCATCATCAGGAAAAGAAGACTGACAACAGCAACAACAACAACGACGACACGACAATCATAATAGTTATCAACAGCAAACAACAAGAAACGGTACATTGATTCTAGTGAATCAGAGCAGGAATGGGAATGAGAGAGAGAGAGAGAGAGAGAGAGAGAGAGAGAGAGAGAGAGAGAGAGAGAGAGAGACAGCGGTGTGTGTGTGGGGGGGGGGGGGGAGGGGCGGGGGGGGGGGGGGGGGGGGGGGGATCGGGGCTGGATACCGAGACGGAGAGGATGAAAGACATAAGGCAATTTCATGTAAAAGCGCAAACAGTACAGCCCCCCCCCACCCCCCCCCTAAGCGCTGAGCAGGGGAGATTATTATCGATCCAGAGCTTCCCCAACAATGGCGAGCACGAGCTCATCTGCATTCATTTGCATACCGGAAACTCCGGGACAGCTGCCACGCGATGGCGTCTTCCGCGAGATCACCACGTAAAAGCCAAACTGATCCATCTTGTTCCACGGGTGTCCTCATGTCGCGCGGTCGGCATCCTCTACTTTTGTCTTATATATACCCCTTCCTCCTCTCAACCCGCCATCCCAACACCATCTTCTCTGGTCCTGGTGGCTCACCCAGAGAGAGAGAGAGAGAGAGAGAGAGAGAGAGAGAGAGAGAGAGGGCAAGACAAAAAAAATTCTTTATTTACGAGGATGACATAAGCACTGACGGGCTTTTCTACATCCAGTCCTCGCCCTGAGTAGGGTCTACAACATGCAGTGAAATGAAATAATAATGTAAGAAAGCAGCAAGCAAACAAAGCAGTCGTACAATCATAATGGAACTTCAAATGACAATAGAAGAGAACTTAAAAAAAAAAAAAAAAAAACAAAAACAAAACAAAAAAAAAAGGAAAGGAAACTAACAATAGTTAAGGGGAAGGAGAGAGTGGGGGTGGGGGGTGGGGTGGGCTGGGGGGAACGTGGAAATGTACTACAACGTACAAGAATTAGCATGTATATATAAAAAAAAACAACAGACAGTTAAATGAATATGACAAAGTACGTACAGAATTTGGAACACACACATGCACGCATTCACGCACGCACAGAGAGAGAGAGAGAGAGAGAGAGAGAGAGAGAGAGAGAGAGAGAGGCACAACATGTATAATTTTTCGTAAGACATGAAAAGACACAAAAGGTACTTAGCAAAGTGAGATGAAATTTGGGGAGGGGGGGGGGGGAGCAAATAACACACACACACACACACACACACACACACACACACACACACACACACACACACACACACAATATACAGGCAGCTAGCGAAGGGTTTCTCATATTCACAATATATTCCCCCACTTTCTTCATCTTCATTTTTTTTTCTCTAAAAGTTCAAATCTTTGCCAAGTCATTACTATAATGACTGAAGAATTGTTAGCCTGCACTTGTTTTTCCCCACTACTTAATTGTTCAGCATTATATTGTTTGGTCAATCAGTGGGTGATTGCATCTCTTAGGAGATCCAAGTAAAGGTTGTCCTGCACAATTCTTAGCCGCTGACAATGCTGGAGTTATTGAAACAGCAGAGCTGACCACTCGGACTGTTCCGTACCTTTTGATCTCCCTTGTATCCTTGAACGGATCCTCAAGCATAGGCTCAAAGATTGTCCCCTACATTTAATACTGTTTGCATAATGCTTTAGTTTTTCAGCAACTTTTTTCTATCTCCACACTTTCGTTTTATTCCGTTTACTATCCTTCACTGGCTGCTTTGAGGGTGCTGTTGGATTCTTTTTTGAACCCTTGGTGGTGAGAACACCACAGAATTATGGACTGTTGTGTGTCTCTATTTGACGCCAGGAGCCCAAATACATTCAACCCGTGTCTCCTTGGTAAATTCGATCCATCAGACGCAAAACTTAAGAACTGGCATTACAAATAAATCCGTTTTCGAAAAGAATAATGATTCTAAGAGCTGGTGTTATAAATAAATCTGTCTTTGAAAGGAATTATGATCCTAAGAGCTGGTGTTACAAATAGATCTGTCTTTGAAAGGAATTATGATGGTTCTTTAAACACCTAAGAAAGGATTTCTCATATTTGCAAAATATTTCTGCTTGTCTTTCATATTTTGTTGTTGCTGTAAAAGTCCAAATTTTTGCCAAGTCATTACTATAATGATAGAAAAATGTTAACTTGCACTTGTTTTTTATATTCCCCCACAACTTAATTGTTCAGTTATTTTTGCGTGTGTGTGTATATATATATATGGGACAGCGTGCGTTGTAACTGGGTATGAATAGTGATCTTTCTTTAAAAAGCACGGTTTTTGCTGTAGAAGTGAGGATGAGAAAGGGATTATGGACTTAGTTATTATGTCCCGAAATTTTTATATGTATGAATAGTGATCTTTCTTAAAAAGCACGGTTTTTTCGCTGTAGAAGTGAGGATTAGAAAGGGATTATGGACTTAGTTATTATGTCCCGAATTTCTTTTTTTATTGTCTGTTATACTGATGTGGTGCTTCTACAAACTGATTCCAACAAGTCAGTGCCATTCTCTCTCTGTATGTGTGTGTCTGTCCTGTTTTGTTATTCACCATCCCCGCCTTTTCTGCCATGTAATTATTCATTTGTGGATAATCAGACGATACCTTCATATATCGCAGAGATGTTTTTTGCGCAATTAGTTTTTCAAAAGACGTATTACATTGCATTTTCCCCCGAGTCGTATCTTGATTGTATTTGTTGTAGTAGTGGTGTGAACCATTTGCAATAAAATGCAATTGAACCCAACCGAACTATCCTTCCTTAATGCCCAGATTACACACACAGTGTGTGTGTGTGTGTGGTGAGAGAGAGAGAGAGAGAATCATGTTTCACAGAATCCACTAGGGCAAAGTGTCTCTCACCCCCTCTTAAGTTGAGCGTAAGTGCGAGAGTTGAGTATCTTTCAGGTGTCATACGCCAAAATCACTTTGCGCGGGAAACGTTAATGCTGGCTCGTCTTTCAAACATTTCTCTTCACTCCGTAAATGATACAATTAATTCAAACAGATAATACCTTAATATTCCACGCAGATGCCAAATTAACACACAAGCTGACACTAGTTTTTCGAACGAATCTAATCTTTATATCTGACAGACAAAAAAAGAATGTTTCACTTTTAAAGGGAGATTATCTTATCATGTTTTTAGATAAGAGGTTCCTCTTCAAAAAATCCAATGCAATACTTTCCCTTGGTAGTATTTTTGTCACGGTAGTACACAGATCCACTCAGCAATGCTGTCTGTCCATCCCTGTCTGTGTGCTTGT
>JADBJO010003139.1:0-2500 GCA_016801955.1 Conus betulinus | reverse complement strand
CATAAACCATCATATTATTCAGCTTATAAAGCATACAACGAGAGGATAGACAGCAGAGCAACATTCATAATAAAACGCGGAGGTCAGAACTCCGGGAGAGAGAGAGAGAGAGAGCGAGAGAGAGAGAGAGAGAGAGAGAGGAGAGAGGAGAGGGAGAGAGAGAGAGAGAGAGAGTCTACCGAGGGATAACTAATGAGAAAGAAACTGATTTTTTTCGATTGGCTCTTGGGTCTCAGAGGCTACAGAAAACAATTCAGAGAGAGAGAGAGAGAGAGAGAGAGAGAGAGAGAGAGAGAGAAGAGAGACAGACAGACCGACAGACAGACAGACAGACAGACAGACAGACAGACACAGACAGACAGACAGACACAGACAGCGAGACAGCGGAGAAGTAGAAGATACGCACTGACCTCAGGAGCAAAAGAATCAATCATGGTCCGATGGTTCCAGTCTCGCGACCCGCAGGTGTCTCCCCTCTCAGCGTCATCATTCCCCCAGCCTACACCTCAGCCAGCCTGTACCCCCGTCCAGCCACCTCCCCACCATACTCATAACTCTAAACGATCGTGGGAGTGCTAGTCTTTCAGGTCACACGATAAACGGAATTCCAGGGTGTAAAACCTGCGGTTAAGTCACCCAGAAACAAGCAAGCGTTCTCTAGTTTATATACGTGAACACGCGCGCGCGCGCGCGCACACACACACACACACACACGCACGCACGCACGCACGCACGCAACGCGCGCACACACACACACACACACACACACACGAAGAAGATCCCAAGTTTCACACACATGTAACTATGTTGTTACGATGAATTTATCCAATATAATAAAGTACCATACCATACAAACCACTATGTGTTACCATGAAGTTATCCAACATAACTAAGTACCGTACCATACAAACCCTTACCATACCATACAAATACAATACATGCCACACAACACACAAGACAATGCAATTCAAATTAAAATGCTGTGCCACGGAATGTAATACACTTCAACGGAATGCCATACAATGCAAAGCAAGACAATACAGTGTGATACAATGCCATACAATGCAAACAATATGCACTTATTAATTCGTACGTAAAATCTTCCTTCGTTTGGCGAAGAACTCAAGATGTGCCCGCAAATATCATGGCTGCCTTCGATCGATTTAGTCAAAGACTCAATTTGTCCCAAAGAATACATCCGGTCTCCAATAGCGGACCGATTTGTTCAGCGCGTCTGATATGCCCACAGCTTGGCTACATCTCTCAGGAATGGGTGGATATCAAGATCGAAGTGGAGACAGAGGACAGGGGCTAAAGGATCTAGAGGAGGGCAGAGACAGGGATAGAGATACCAGAAGGGGGTATGCAGAGGTATAGACAGAAGCACATACCGATAGAGGAGAAACAGAGAGACACTGAGAGGACAGGTACAGAGAAGTATGTCTCAAAGAGTCGAAGATAATATCTAACCTTTATCTGGTATATACCTAGACGAGTTTTGTTTTTTTGTAGGTTTTACATTATATATTATATAAGAGAGAGAGAGAGAGGAGAGATAGAGAGAGAGAGAAGAGAGAGAGATCAAGAGAGAGATCAACTGAGTACGTCCCGGCGTGGCCAATGTTTGGATAAACTGAACTGTTCAGACAAATCGGGCTGCAGCAGTCGTTTGACCTATTTACTCACCACACACACTACCCAAAATTAACAGGAGGTCAGACATACAGTATCACGTTGGTGAATGTGGATTTCATGTTTATTCACAGTGTTGCCTAACACGCGAAGTTACAGATCAGGATGCATGGTGCAAATGCCACATTTCACACCTTAATCCACATTGCTGAAATGATTGTCATTTTACAGATCCAATGTGGTTAGTTATCTGAAATTGGGCTCTTCAGAATTTCGCCTCGGATATGATCATCTGCTTCACGAAAAGAAGTGTGAATACATTTGAATACTACATACAGGTTTGAAGACAAAACGAAAGGTCCATTGATTCCCAATTTCTCCCATTTCTGTTAAACAGAAAGCTCCTAGTGTTGGACTGAAGGTTGCTTTCCACATCGTGTGCTTTTCGCGTAAACAGCCTTAAAGTCGGAGTCGTGCCGAAGGTTCGTCCCGGCGTTCCTTGTCTTTGTGGTGGGGGGTGTTGTGTGTGTTTGTGTGTGTGTGTGTGTGTGTGTGTGTGGTGTTTGGTGGTGTTTTGTGCGTGGTGTGGCCGCAATCGCGCGCTTGCCGTACGGTGCGTGCATGCATGGTGCATGCGTGCGTGCGTGCTTGGTGCGTGTAGTGCGGCGTGCGTGTTGCGTGCCGTGTGTGGTGTGTGTTGCGTCGTGCGTGCGTGCTTACGTGGTGTGTGGGGGTGTGTTTGGGTGGTGTGTTGTGTGTGTGTGTGTGTGTTTATGCGCGCTGCGCACGCCGCGCGTGTGTGTTGTGTTGGTGCGTGCGTGCCGCGCGTGGCGAGCACGCGCGCGCGTGGTGTACTGTGCGTGGCGTG
>JADBJO010003138.1:257500-263789 GCA_016801955.1 Conus betulinus | reverse complement strand
TGCTGTAATATTTGCAACAGCGTACCAAGGTAGGCCATTGCAAAGATTGGACAGCAGCATGACGCTTATTTTTTTGTAAAGTATAACACTGTATCTGGCAGTAAAGACGTCAAGAAATAGAATACACAATGCCAGTGATAAGTAGTGACACCATCATACATTCTCAAAAGCATTGGTTTGGTTTTCATCCACATTTCATCAAGTGAATACACCACTGGATACTGTAAGTCATAAGAAAGGTAAAAAAAATTATCTCTTTCTCGTCTCTCACACACACACACACACACACACACACTTCACATTAGACACAAATACATATCGGCTGTCCTCCCTTACCCCTCCCCTCCCCCGAAAAAATAAAAATCAGCAAACAACTGCACACTCACCAGCCTCCACACAGCTCTCAGACACACACACCATTCCGTCCAATTTTTCCATCATCACCATTTCCATGAGGAAAAAAAGATGAAAAAGTGTGAAGACAGCTGGATGGACCAGAAAGGCAGTGAAACAATGAGAGTCAAGAAGAAGAATGAAATGTAAAATATAATTTCATACAGGAACAAGTAAAAAGCAAAGTCTCCGAGAAGCCACACAAACGAGCAAATTATTAGCACAGAAATTCCAGGTGTAGAAGAGTGGAAGAGAAACCCACCACCACCTCCACATGCAAACGCGTAGCATGCAAACACACCCACACAAACCCCACACCCACACCATGCCCCGCACATGCGCACAGTCACATGTACACACAACAAAACCAACACACAAGCTAATTCTTTAAGAACACAAACACCGACAAAAACAGAAAAAGATTGCTTATATACTCTTCACAATGTGGTATGTTGCTGTAATATTAGCAACAGCGCGTACAGAATGTGGGCCATTGCAAAGATTGGACAGCAGCATGACGCTTACATTTCTATAAAGTTATAACACCGTTTCTGGCAGTAAAGATGTCAAGAAGTAAGAATACACAATGTCAGTGATAGTTATAACACCCATCATACACACTCACCTAAATATTGGTTTTGGTTTTCAAACTTTCATCAAATAAAATACAACACTGGATATTGCAAGTCATAAGAAAGGTCACAAATGCACAAACATAAATCAATTTGGTTCTTAAGTATTCATCAACCGTTGTCCTTTTGCGCCCCCCTAAAATCTAAACCAAGCAAACTGCACACTCACACGGCCTCCACACACCCTCTCTGACACTCACACACCATTCCAACCGATTTCTCCATCATCACCATTTCCATGAGGGAAGAAAGATGAAAAAGTGTGAAGACAGCTGGATGGAACACAAAGGCAGTGAAACAATGGACGGTAGTAAGAAATAAAATGTAAAAAATAGAATCAAAGGAACAAGTAAGGCGGAGTCACAGCGAAGCACAGGAAAGTGGAAATTACTAGTGCAAAGTTTTTCAGACGGTGTAGAAGAGTGAAAGACCCCCACCCCCACCACTTCATACGCACGCTTGTGCAGGGACACACACACACACACACACACACACACACACACAATCACATGACATGTCCACATGCGTAAAGTCATATTTTACATACACAAAACCAAATTTTCTAAGAACACATAGGCAAAACACACCGACACAAACATTGACATGTTGCTTATGTACTCTTTGAATATGGTATGTTGCTGTAATATTTGCAACAGCGTACCAAAGGCAGGCCTTGCAAAGATTGGACAGCAGCATAACGCTTACATTCTGTAAAGTATAACACTGTATCTGGCAGTAAAGATGTCTGGGAACAAGAATCGACAATGCCAGTGACAGTAATAACACCATCTGACACATTCCCTAAAACACTGGTTTTTGTTTTCATCAACATTTCATCAAGAATATACAACACTGGATACTGCAAGTCATAAGAAAATGTAGAAAAAAAAAATTACACGGACACCCATACGCGCGCGCGCGCGCGTCCTTACACACTTCAAAATCGCAGTCATTAAAAGATATTTCAGTTATGCATTTCTCATAATAGGGCATGATACTGCAATAGTTTGCAAGGAGTACCAAGAACAGGCCATAGCAAGACAGACAGCACCAGTGCTCTGGGCGATACTGTTAGAAATTCATACCAAGAATAGGCCATAGCAAGATAGACAGCACCAGTACTCCGGGCGATACTGTGTAGAGAAATTCATACCACGTCTGCGAGTCTCTTACGTTAACAGTTGACCGTAAACTAACAGCAATGCATACTGCCTTGCGGACGTAACCTGTTGTTTTTCGTCACAGCAGCTAGCGCGCGCCTTCAGCCAAATTCCCACTGACTGGAAGATACTGTTTATTACTGGGTATGCGAGCTGGAGCTCCCCCTCTCTCGCGGCCTCTGACGGTGACCAGGGATAGCGCGGACAGAGGCTGGGCACTGACCCGGTTCTCACTGAACGCGAAAAGCAGACAATACCATGGTGTGCATTGTTTCAGCCGGTGGGGGAGTTCACGTCCACGACTGAGGTGGAGGCGAGAAATGTGGCCTGCAGAGTGGATAGTGCTGTGTTAGCGTTCTTCATTATCCGAAGGGAAAAGTCATCAAACTACTGGTCATGTGGTAAACTCGGTGCAAGTGATTTGAAAGTACGTTAACTAATCTGATGACAAGAAAGCGACGAGACCAGCTCATTTACCGACTTTGCCAACTCCCTGAAAAATAAAACACAAAAATCAATGCCCTGATGGGTACCATGCCCACTTTACCACCATTTCATATGATCTCTCTCTCTCATATATATATATATATATTATATATATATATATATATGTGTGTGTATATGTGTGTGTGTGTGTGTGTGTGTGTGTGTGTGTGTGTGTGTGTGTCCTATTTACTTCATCTGAGAATGTAATCGTCCTAAGTTAACCGATGTGGGTTTACTGGCTGTGTAGGTGTGGTACCTCAATGGTCGTCTAGTACACCGATTCTGCCACAAAAAAAATCTAGGCTCAGTTCACATCTTGACAAAGCAAGAGTCATTATATACCAATTTCTATAAATTACGCATTGACGTTTGAAACGACACTTGAAATCCTTACAAAGAACACGAGAACCAAGGAGTAAGAATACACTAAAATCCGCGGGAAAAGCCAAGGAAAGAGGCCCCTTAGCGCTTAGGAACAGACGTTAAGCCTCGTGAACGAGGACATTTTTTTTTCGCCGTGAAAGGATCCACATGTTGACTCTGATCACGTCAGGCTTTCTGAAAAGGATGCTCACATCAGGAGGTACCAGGTGATCACTAGGGAAATCTTTCAGGAACAGGATCAAAGACTTCCTCACCAGCTGTGCAGCTCAGCCCCAAAGGATCTGAAAACATGCGTCCACGTTCCAGACCTCCCGAGGCATCAGATATGCTACATCACTGGAGTGAATCTTCGCCTTTCCTGAACCATTCCCTCTGGTACCGCCTGTTCTGCACCTTTGTTCAACAGAAAACTAAACACAGGAAACCAGAGCTGCCATGTTGATCATATGAAGGGCACTTCATCCTAGGAAAGAATGAGACTTTAAAACACGTGGGATAAAATAACTCTTTAAACCCTGGGAAAGACAAGATACTAAACCAAGAAGAAAAGGGACCAAATCGTGGGAAAATATGAGAGCAGAGAATACTCTAACCCTGTGAAAGTAGACTGAAACTCTGTAGCAGAAGACGACCCTCAGCACGGGGATTAAAAAAAACACAAGGCATTTTAATCGTGGGAAAGAAGATACTAAACTCTGGCAAAACGACGTTAAACTTCCTGAATGAAGAAGATGCTAAACCATGGCAAGAAAAGGCTTAGATCTCTGAACAAAGAAGACGCTACGCCCTGAAGAGAAGAAGGCACTAAAAACGGGAAAGAAAACATTTGTGAATTTAGAAGATACTGAACAGCAGGCCAGAAGACGCTGAAACTCGTCAGAGGAGGACACATAGTTTGAGCCATTAGAAAACAACCCTACGAAAGCAGCACAAAACCCTTTGAAGAAAAAAGTACGCATCTCTGTAAACGACGACGGTGTCAATCTCTTTCAACGGGTATATAAATCATATAAAAGAAGAAAACGTTGAACCCTAGTGATAATGTGAAAGTAATACAGGGGGAGGATACAGAAGAAGACAAAGAGGAGAAAGTAAAACAAAAAATACTGCCCTGGTAAAAAAAAAAAAAAGAAAAAAAAAGCTTGATGATGGCAACCTTCTGTCTGGAGAGACAATAGTGTTGCTCCGTGGATCTGTCAGTTGAGTTGCAGCGCCTGCTGTGGCTGAAGAATCCGATCTTTGAGCGGCAGACTCTGTCGCAGATGCTGCAGGTAAAGTCTCGGTCATGAGTGTCTGTGGGTGCTGACGTAGTTCTTTGCTGTCTGCGGCGCCTCCGCTCATCCCACTGAGCCTCTCCTCTCTGCTCTGCTTGCTTGATGCCGGCCTTGATGCTTGATGGTGGACCACCAGCTGACCGGTCTGAAGCTGCTGTCTCCAGGTCTGCTGGATCGAGGCTGCCTGCGCTCAGGTCATGCTTGCATACATCCCTGTGGCGTTGGGTGGGCCGTCCTGTGGGTCTGGAGCCCGTAGCCATCTCTATGTACAGCGTGTCCTTTGGGATGCGACCGTCGTCCGTGCGGCTGGCGTGCCCAAGCCAGCGCAGGCGCCTCTGCGTCAGCATGGCGAACATGCTAGGCATCCTCGCCTGGACCAGGATGTCCTTGGTGATGCGGTCATGCCAAGTGATGCCAAGAAGTCTTCTGAGGCAGTGCAGGTGGAAGGCGTTCAGACTGCGTTCTTGTCTTGAGTACAGCGTCCATGCTTCACTTCCGTAGAGAACAGTGCTCAGCACGTAGGCTCGGCATACTCTCATCTCAGTCTTTGTCGTAAGCCTGGTGTTGTCCCGGATTCTCTTGACCAGACGGGCCATCGCTGTTGCCGCCTTGCCGATGCGCACGTTCAGCTCGGTGTCCAGAGAGAGGTTGCTGGAGATGGTGGAGCCCTGGTAAATGAAGTCGTTGACCACTTCGTGGGTGTGATCGCTGATGGAGACGTAAGGAGTGCTGATGACGTCTTGGCCCATGATGTTTGTTTTCTTCAAGGTGACAGTGTGGCCGAACTCGGTGCAGGCATCAGCAAAGCAGGTGATGAGCCGTTGCAGCGCTTCGTCGGTGTGGGCAGTGACGGCGGCGGCGTCTGCGAAGAGCATCTCCCTAATGAGGACTTTCCCTAAGAAAGCTGCATGCCCCAAATTCATGTGTCCTGGTCTCCGTTGTCTACGATCTGATGTCAGTTTGTTGTCCTGATGACACAAAACAATTGACACTTTTCAAATGAAGGGTACATGAAGAAAGGATGGCGATGTGATTATTTTAGTATTCAGGCATGTATTGATGTATTTTGAAATAAGAAAAAAAACATCTAGTCGTTAATTTTTTTTTCGGGGGGGGTGGGGGGTGGGGGGGGATGTCCAAGTGTTTTCTGAAACGGCGCGCCAGTGGCCTTCTCTTTCCTTCTCCCGTTCGTTTTCGTCTGTCCTGATATTAGCTATAACGATTGAAGACGAAACGATGCAGGGATTTTGAGATACAGTGGTGCAGAACATACAGTATCGCAGCTGGCAGGCGATTCATAGGTGATGACTATACTCGCCAAGTGACTTCATTTAAACGGGCAATATCGTTCCTAGGCACAGTAAAAGTTGAAGTCTCTGAATACACTGTGACGAAACAAGCACTTTGCTGAGCAAAGTGTGAAAGCATCACACGTGATGTGCGACCCGAAAGTACAAGTGGCATGGCATCTCTCCAAATGCAGAACTTTGGTGGTTTACTCGGGATCTCAAATCATTGTGGCACCTGTCATTACATAACCATTTCGCAGAAGCTGCAGTGCTGTATCAAATCTGGTCTCAAACACGCACGACTGATTGTGGACAGCGGCTGTTCTGAAATTCCTTATCCTGTGTAAATCAATACACCTTTGAAATTTACCGCCAGATCCTTCCGACGTGTTACTGAAAACGCTCGAAAATATCTTTCCAGTTTTTCTCGAAAACGGAGTACGTGACCACAGCGACAGGAAAACGGACCACCAAATGTATGAGCAAGGTTCCTTGAACGTATCTGGTATTTGAAAATATATTTATGCTCTAAAGCTTTGATTAATCACACAACATAAATCAATAGATTAATCAACACTGCAACGGAAACACCTTTTTTCTTCCTTCACGTGAACACCTTCGGAATGTCGAAATTTATTTCACACACAAGGGGGGCAAAAAAAAAAGTCAAA
>JADBJO010003138.1:232500-252500 GCA_016801955.1 Conus betulinus | reverse complement strand
GATCCAAGCCATGCTCAACCTGATAAAATAAGTGTCTCAATTCTTGGAATTAACACGAACACATAAAAATGAGTGCACAACCTAAACTCTTTCAGGCGCTGAAAACGGAGACTTGGATCCAGACATGCCTTTCTAAGTCAGCTGCCGTGACACCAAATCATACCCAAGATAGTGACAAACTGGTAATTCATACTGAAATCATTTACACTGGCTTTGACTGTTGTACAATGTAACGGGTATGTGACGGTGTATACTCACGGTCTTTATTTTTGTACTAGCCAAGCCAACAAAAAGTCCTCCCCAGAAAACAGTGAATAACCTATTGAAAGTTTACTGCCGGAACTAGAGTATAATACCTTGTCCTCCCCAGTTTGTACGCCTCGACCGTGTGGTGCAACGGTCCTTGGGCAGACTGGCACCGCTCCTGGGAGAGTCCTCGATCGTCTTCTTCGATCCTGCCGCAATGGGAAACGAACTCTGATGAAATCATGACAAAAATAGTCCTCAAACCCTGTGGAAGAAAACATTCATCCCTGTCACTCAACACTATCAAGCACTGGAAATGATGCACTAAATCTTTATTTTTCATAATCATACACATTGACACTAAACCCTATGACAGGACATTCATCCCCATTAAAGGATAGACACAAGGCCCCGTGTCAGGATATTGGTCCCTATGAAAGAATAGACACTAAACCCTATGACAGGACATTAATCCCTATGAAGGGACAGACACTAACCCCTATGACAGGGCATTATTCCATATGAAGGGACAGACACTAAACCCTATGACAGGACATTAATCCCTATGAAGGGATAGACACTAAACTCTATGACAGGACATTAATCCCTATGAAGGGATAGGCACTAAACCCTATGACAGGACATTAATCCCTATGAAGGGATAGGCACTAAACCCTGACGGGACGTTAATCCCTATGAAGGGAAGACACTAAACCCTGACAGGACATTAATCGCTATAAAAGGATAAACACTAAACCCCACTGACAGGACATTCCCTATGAAGGGATAGACACTACACCCTATGACAAGACACATAATCGCTGTAAAGGACCCACATGTTGATTCTGATCACCATGCCATCACTTTCTGTGGGAGAAGCGATACTCAACATCAGGAGGTGCCAGGTGCGCACAAGGAAATCTTTCAGGAGCAGGATCAACGACTCCCCCCTGCAGCTCAGCCCCAAACGATCTGAAGACATGCGTCCATGTTTCAGATCTCCGGGTCATTAGACCTGCTACATCGCTGAGGTCATCATTTGATCTCCCTCCTGAACCATCCCCTCCGGTACCGCCTGTTCTGCACCCTTCTCCAACAGAAACCTGGCACGGGAAACCAGAGCTGTAATGTGGGTCATAGGTAAGGACACCCAGTCCTGGGAAAGAATAAGACTCGAATCCCTGGGAAAGAAAACACCAAACCATGGAAAGACGCAAACCTAAAACTGAAGGAGAGGAGACACTTAAACATGGGAATGAGTGAGGCGGGTCACTCCGGGAAAGAACACGGCATTAACACCCAGAAAAGAAGACGCTAAAGCCTTAAGATACAAGACTTCAGCAAACAAGTCCAATCTTCGTGGATGAAGAAGACGCTAAACCCAAGGGGAAGAAAACGCTAAACTCTGCTAATGTAGACGCTGAACCCTGGGGCTAAACTTTGCGAATGAAGACGCTAAAGCCTGGGAAGAAAACGCTAAACTATGCGAATGAAGAAGACGCTAAAGCCTGGGAAAGAAAACGCTAAACTCTGCGAATGAAGAAGACGCCGACCCTGGGAAGAAAACCCTAAACTCTGCGAATGAAGAAGACGCTAAACTCTGGGAGGAAGAAAACGCTAAACTCTGCGAATGAAGAAGACGCTAAACCCTGAATGAAGAAGACGCTAAACCCCCAAGACAGAGGAGAGCCCTCAGTCTTGGGAAAGAAGACGAACCTTGGAATATAAAGGTCAATAAATGAAGGAAGAAATACACACTGAGAAAGAACACCCTTGAAACCTGTGAAGGAAGGTGCCAGACATATCAAAGCGAATCACAACCTTGGAAAAAGGGTACACAATTCATGAAAGGGGCATTAGTAAACTTCTATCAAAGGGCACTGAACCATGTAAAAGAAAAGTTAAACCCATCGGCAAAAAAACACTGCAACTTAGAAGACGACGCAGAGAGAGAGAGAGAGAGAGAGAGAGAGAGAGAGAGAGAGAGAGAGAGAGAGAGACAGGCAGGCAGGCAGGCAGGGACAGACACAAAGAACAAGAAAAATACTCCCAGTATATTCAGTTGCATTCTCCGAGTTCACGTGACCTGGCCTCCGTTTTCTGTGAACGTTGATGCCTCAGTTTATTGGCCCTGTTGATGCGAGAGAGAGACAGAGAGATAGAGACAGAAGAACAGAAGAGAGAGAGAGAGAGAGAGAGAGAGAGAGAGAGAGAGACAGACAGACAGACAAATTTTCTGTACAAGCAAATCCGATCAACTCGCTATACCTGAACAAATTTAGTTCAACATTAAGTTAACTGTTGCCATCAAACAATATCATGATTTACATGATGCATTGTGATAACTTGCATACTGGCCAACGTATGCAATCCGTAACGTTAAGAAAAAAATCTCCCACCTCGCTCTCTACTTCTAACACTTTAAAATTACTGTCGAAAATTTGTTAGTTGCTTTTTTTTTTTTTTTTTCAGAAAATTAACAAGGTCTGCGGTAAGTAATGTAACAGGGATGTTTTCTATCACTCTCAACTACCTGACATTCTTGCTACTACTCGTGAGGCACACCTCGCCGCCCCCGCACCGACTCCATTCTGTTCCTGACCGTCATTAACGTGGTCAGTTGTTCGGTGTAGATTAACACTACCACACACATGGAAGGCTGCTATGATTGTCAAGTATGGTCCATTAAAAATAAAGCATTGTAAACCAAAGTGAAAATTCGAGATTACAAGCCCATGAATTGAGGAAGGAAAATCATCGTTTTGCATTGTTCAATCACTGCAGACAGCATGTACACGGACAGGACAAGAACCATTACAAGAAATGCATAAACTTAAATGGGGGTGCAAAAAGAGAATAGAGTGAAAAGACGTTAAATTCAAGCTCGCACACACACACACACACACACACACACACACACACACACACACACACACCAGACGCGCGCGCACACGCACACACACACACTTTAAGTGAGCCTTTAAAACAGCAGTACACTTAACTGGGATGGAGGGGAGGGCGGAAGACAAAGCTTGGTAGGTGGTCTACAGACCAGTGCTTTAAATAGCCGAGGCGGAGAAGTTCCTTAGCTGGTTTGTTTGCATTTCACATCGCGGTACCTTCTGCTACAACGCACAAGCTGGAACGGGTGGTTGGTCGGCTGTGTGTTAAAGGCTATGGTAGATCTAGCTTCCCGTCTTGTGCGCATACCAAATAGAGTCTACCCAAAGGTATTAGTTCATTATCTTCGATTTTTTTTTTTTTTGAAGCGGTCTGCAACTGCCCATAATCATTCAAATAATGGAATAAACGAGCATGTAACCGACTGCCACATCTGCACTATCAACTGGTGGGGCCGCTTTGTGTCAAAGTGACACTAAACCCCGTCACGTTCTTCGAAATCAAGCAGTATCTACTGCCCTCACGGCGTCCTGGTGGCCATATTGGAGTCGACTGGTCTATGTAAACGAGTTACACCTCGTTCTTCATGACCCAAGAACTGAGATCGTCATGTCGGCCAGTCACTGAACGCGACTGTTTATGGTGCAAATACTGGCTATACGCTATTGGATAAGGTTTCCATCCAAGTTCCTAGAATTTTTTGTTACACTGTCAGTTAAGTGAAATTTTGACAAATTACGAGGAATTGAAACAGAAGCCAGCATAGACTTCGCAGTTTGAACGTGGGTTTTTCATCTTTCCTCCGAAGCTCTGCCACCCGCAATTCACTTTAATGGAGTCAAAACGGAGAGTAGCTGCAAAGCGGGAATGAACGTAAATCCATTGACTCTTCGTTTACTTTTGCTTCTCCTCGATCTTTCGGGAACATTACACATACAAAGAGAGAGACAGGCAGACAGTAGACGGCGCGTGTGGACAATATGCGTATCTCGTGTATCCCTTCACCTTTACATAATGCCCCAAGGAGGAGTTGCCATCCAAGCTGCCTGTTGTGGACACGCCGCTGTGGGCGGCCAAATCAAATCAAATCATGCAGCTTTCAGTCCTGCAGACCACAAAAGCCAAATCAGAGCCGACACACACTATGGGAAAAAAATAAAGCGAGAGAATCAAAATGCAAGGGCTAAAACTCGATACCAGTTTTCTGTGGGTGGTCCACCTGTAGTGGCCTTTCTCCTGGGATGTCGTCTGCTGTACTCTAGTGGCCGCTCCTCTTGGCCGTCATCCTTGTTCCCTGTCGCAAATGAAATCCTTGCATGATATTTTCTGCTTATATTTCATTGTCCGAGCAGTTCTTGATACATGCAAAACTTTCAGATTGCAGAGGCGAATTGATATGAACATATTGTATGTCGTCCCTTGGTGAACAAAACCAGCCCAACATAAACTATTATCCCAAGTCAGGACTGGAGAGACATGCTTTGTAAAATAATTTCAAATGATTTTAACATTTTTACCCCGTTCGTTTTCTGGAGGCTGTATTCTTTCTGGAACGCGTTGTTTGCCAGTTTATTTTTCAGAACAATCTGCTCTCTGAAGTTTTGAGATACGGACACGGGGAGGTGTTAAATATTCCTTCGCCTCTTGAAAATTACCCTTTGTAAAACTGCCCCTTTGGTAAATAGAAAAAAAAAACTGAAATGGTTCAAAATGAAAGTATTTGACAGAATTGTGGTCAGAAATGATATGCTGAAGAGAGTAGGCTTAATCTTGAGCAATGACTGTCCTTTTTATACCGATGAAACAAGATTCCATTTACCATTATCTTGAAACCCATAACTTTACACATTTCCAAATCGAATTAGAAAAAGATTTAAGACAGCTAGCTCTTTCACTGCTTTGACTAGACCATGTCGAAAATGCACAGTCCAAATGTTCAGTCTGTGTATCAACTTTCACACACCAACTAGGGGTGAGGTAAGTTTTCGTGACTGTCGCTGAAAGTTTTTACGTTGAAGATTTTTCAGATCTGATCCGATTGAATCGCATATTGTCTTGTCTTACCTTCAAAATCGTCCCATGGGATCTCAGGGTGGGGGGTGGGGGATGGGTCCTGCCTCCAGTCGTCTGCTCTTTCCTTGGTGGTGTTCTGAACAATCACAGCCATTGTTGTTTGAGATACTGAACATACTGCATTCTTTGGTAAAAGCAAGCTGTTTTTATAAAAGCATCACAATTGACAAAACGTCAATGTTCATTTACCTCCAGTCACTCCACTATTCAGCGGATTCAAAACCTACTGCTAGAACCTGTATCAGGATTGTCTGCCCCAAAGAGAAGTGCGCTTTCAGTTCCAGTGAATCGACCTGATTCACACAGTGGCGTTGCCTCCCTTTGGTTGACGCCGTTTATAAGTTATGAAAAGTGTAAAATACAAAGTGCTGTACTAGCCTTTTAGGCAAGAATGCAACACCATCGCATTATCTTGGCCAATTTGTGTATTACGGATCACACACACACACACACACACACACACACACACACACACACACACACACGCACACACACACCGATTCTGGGTCGTCTCGTGCACTGCTGTCGTGGCGACCTCAAGGTGCCGCTTCATCTCCCGGTCACGCCCGTGGTGTCTTCAGGTCAAACGTCATGGACGTTGGCAGGTTCCCAAGACCTGTGGCTGGGTGGACTGGGTGGCACCATTGGTGTGGCCAGGACTGGGAGCTCCGCAATGAGCACCGTGGGATCAGTGCCTTCCACAGGAATCGGAAGAAGAGATGCTAAAGTAAACAGGAATAAAGACATGGAATATCTGGTGATACAAATTACGTTAAAAACATGTCTGGCAACTGAAATTAAGGTACAAAAAAAGACACGGATAGCTGATGACTGAAATTATGTTGCTTTTTTTTTTTTTTAAGCAAGGGTGCTGGAGATGGGAATTACGTTTTAAACGATCATTGATGTCTGGTGACAAAAGAAAAGAAACAATATCGAGTTCTGTGATAGAAATTAACTTTAAATGACATGGACGTCTGTAATACAACTTAAAAGACATGATCTCTAGTGACAGATATCACATGTCAAAAATAAGGCGTTGATGACCGAGATAGAAAATTACTTTAAAAGCATATCACAGAAATTAGCAGATGAATGTCTGGTGACAGAAGTGACATCAAAACAAGACATGTCTGGTAATCAAAATTACGTCAAAGACCACATCGAAATCTGTCTGGTGACAGAAATTTCTTTGGAGAAGACATGTATGTCTGTAATTCAGATTACGTTACAAAGAAATAGAAGACCGGTGATAGAAAGTAGAGTTTAAGACAGAACCTCGATGTCTATAGAATTACGTTGAAAACGACACTGACGTCAGGTGACAGAAGTTACATTTTAAAAAAAAAAGACAGTAGTCTTAAACACCTCGTCATAATGTACTGCGAGATGTGAAAATAAATACACTTGTCAGGATTGCTTTAGCAAGATTTGTGAACGCTATGACTCTAATAACAATTCAGACCAACAATCAGTCTACAAGCATTTTCAAGCACTGTTTTTCTGTTTCTTCTTCTTATGGTGTCTGATCATTAAATTTGAGCATTGAAAGAAAAGAAAACACTTGATCTCAATGGCTGAGCACTTCAAACGATAACAGCATTTCACATACCTGGCCATGATCTCAATGGCTGAGCACTTCAAACGATAACAGCATTTCACATACCTGGCCATGATCTCAATGGCTGAGCACTTCAAACGATCACAGCATTTCACATACCTGGCCATGATCTCAATGGCTGAGCACTTCAAACGATCACAGCATTTCACATACCTGGCCATTACATACTGCAGGTCACAGGGCTCCCGTATGTATTCCTGGCAACGTGGTCCCTGGGCATTCTCAGCCACGACAGTTCCACAGTTCCTTCAGGTATTCATTCTTTGCCAAAGTGACAGGTCATGGTATGACACAGTGGTGAACATTTTCCATCATCCGACATCCACCACAAAGTAAACCGCGGTCACGACCCCAGCATTTTCCCAGCGTTTTCTTCAGATCCTATTTTAGCCCTGTCCCCAAAGGATCTGGGACTAAGAAATGCATCCAGAATATAGACCTCGGGCCTCACTTTTACATGCACCGTCTCAACGAAGGAATGAAGTTAGAAAGAACCGATCCCGGCCAGAAAAAAGCGCTAAAGCTTACTGTTCTCGTTCAAATGGCCGCACTTCCCTGACATGAGCCGATGGCCGACTGACTGATGCTTGCAATTCTTTTGCCTCACAATCTTTCGTGGGACGATGAAGATCCCTTGCAGACTGGTCCCAGGGTACACAGCAACTCCCTCAACTGCATCCAGCAGTGCGACACAACAGGAGACGACCAGCTACTCTGACAGTCCAGGAGTCGTCAACTCGACTGATGAATCATTAGAAAAGGGGGGTCGGAGTCCAGAGCGCGTGACAATGGTAACGCTAAGGACAAAGTTCATTTATCTATCTAGGTGTTTAATATCTACCTATCTTTCTGTAACTATCTACCTACCTATCTTCTGTAATTATCTATCTTTCTATCTGAATATCTATCTATATGTCTACCTTATTTATCTAAAGTCTCTTATCTATATCTATCCATCTATCTATCCAGGCCTTTAGGTGCCTCTCAGCTCATTCACTGATCCAACACATCGTCCAGCCGCCAACAGAACTAATGACACGCAGCGGCGTTGTTGAATGATCCGCGTGGATGAGATAACAGATCTGTGGAAGCAAGTACTGCCACAAATCAGGGGCGACACTTGGAATTCCTCATCAAAAGCCACGACAGTGGAAACCGTTCCACAGGGCGTCCTGCATTAGCCACTAGCTATCTGATCGCCCAGGTCAACAGAGGACAGTCAGAAAGTACCAGGTGATCACCAGAAAACACTTCAGGAATGGCATGCCTGTCCTGAAGCATCTCCTCTGGTACCGCTGTTCTGTGCCTTTGTTCCACGGATACCTGCCACTGAAAACCAGAACAGCCACGTGTCGCAAGGAACGCCAGTGGCTTTGTGCTGCCTGCATCACAGCTTTGACAGCTCAAGCGTCCACCCCTAAACAGCACCCACGAGCTGGAGCTCGTTAAGCTGGTCCACTTTAGAACAGATCTCTTGGGGGAAAAACATACAGATCCATTCAGCGTTTGATGTGAATACTACACCAGAGACACCTCTCTCTCGAAATGCGTCTCTTACTATGCATGACCAAAGTTCCTCACCCACGCAGAACTGCAACAACACAGCACCCTGCCCATCTTCAGCCTTGTCAGCAGCCAGATAATGCATTCGACCAGAATATGAACCCTCAGGCACCTAAAGGCCTACCAGTGCCACCACTCTATGCAAGACCTCCTGTCCTAACAACCCACCATCCGAGATGACCCACCTGGACGTCGAAGTTGCTGAACACCCCCTGCTGTATCTCGCAGACAGATGTGGTCAAACAAGACACTGCACACCATGATCCCTGCTTACAAAAGACCACCATTTCCATGACAGTCTGTGAGACAAAAGAATGTAAAGGACCTCAGTAAGACGTGCCAGCGACAAGCGGGTAAACCTGACTCTTCACGCATCAAAAGAATGCGACTTCTGTCAGAGATCCCACACACACCCTCTCCCCGAGGCAGACTTCCCAAAGACATCAGCACTGGCACCAAGAAGCTGAAGTCCAACAGTAAAGCCTCAGGTCTGAATGCCAGATATACTGGACCTCAACGAACACAGCCAGACTGGCACAAAGGCCGTAGGGGAAAACACCAAAAACCCCAGACACTCTTGTGATGAGATATCAAATCCCTGAAAAATGATACGCCACTGCCCAAACCGACTGACCAGCCATTTGGAAGGAATGAATACCCTGGCGGAAACTTCACAGAACTGCTGGATTCACCGAGAATGTGCTGCCCTGCAACAGAAATGTGTGTTATGTTGGTCCATGTACAGAATCCATACTTAATGCAGTGATCCTAAAATTTCGCATAATGTGACCCGTTTTTGAACGTGTATACACTTCAGTGTAAGGACTTCAACTGACAATAGTATAAACCAGTTCGTAGGCAGAGTGCCGGACTCGTATAATCTTCGTAATCCTGGGGTTGTGGGTTCGAATCTCCGCCGGGCCGTTTCGGTACGGGGGGTGGGGGGGGGAGGGGTTCCTCGGACATTATAGGTTCCGACTCCATTTCCCAAATAGTCCGAAGTGAAACTACAAACCGAGCTTCCGTGTGTGAACGCACGCATAACATCTTGCACACACGTAAAAATCCCATCACCAACGTTCGGATGAGAAGGCCAGTTTGGCTGTTGGTATGGATGACACGTCACACACAGCATGCACTCTTCGTGAAAAATCGAAAGAACGAAAGATTCGTTACACTGAATGAACGATAGTGACTGAATGACTCGCGAAACGACTGAAGGAAGCGCCAGCAGGCAGCTCTTCAGTCAGCTCTGCCCAGGTAGGCAGCCCGTTGTGTAAACGAGAATGCGGATTGTAAAGCGCTTAGAGCTTGGTCTCTGCCGGGGACAGGCGCTATATAAGTACTCTTTATTTTTTTTTTTAAAGCTCAGAGTGCATCCACGCGAACATTGCCGATGGAAATTGCTGAATCAAGTCACTTCATAGACTGCACATGTTCAATAGTCAAAGTGCGCTGTGTGGCGGACAGGGCTTCATAGACAGACTGCACATGTTCAATAGTCAAAGTGCGCTGTGTGGCGGACAGGGCTTCATAGACAGACTGCACATGTTCAATAGTCAAAGTGCGCTGTGTGGCGGACAGGGCTTCATAGACAGACCGCACATGTTCAATAGTCAAAGTGCGCTGTGTGGCGGACAAGGCTTCATAGACTGCACATGTTCAAGGGTCAAGTGCGCTGTGTGGCGGACAGGGCTTCATAGGCAGACTGCACATGTTCAAGGGTCAAGTGCGCTGTGTGGCGGACAGGGCTTCATAGGCAGACTGCACATGTTCAATGGTCAAGTGCGCTGTGTGGCGGACAGGGCTATGTTAATACCGACACAGAAAGTGTCGGACGTTGTTAGGGGTTTCTTGAACTAATCGACTCCGTCATTGTTGACACCCCTCCCCCTCTTCCTCCCCAAATCCTAACCACAAATGCTCTGGGATGCTTTCTGGATCCCATCCTCTCCCCCTCTCCACTCTCTCTCTCCACTCACTCTCTGGCCAAAATAAAAAAAAGGTCGGTTACCCCTCAAAACCTCCGCAGAAAAAAAAAATATATATATATATATACAGATAGATAACAATGATATTTTAATGTATCCCCCCCCCCCCCCCCCCCCCCCCCCCCCCCCCCACGATCTTCCCGCCCGAAACGGACACAAACTCAAACGCGAGCACAGACACACACACCTTCGTAGAAAAATTAATTCGAAGTAGCCTTGTATGCGCGCTTAAGAGCGCGGGCGGGAGAAAAGGAAAAAAAAAAAAAAAGGGGGGGGGGGTGTTTCGCCCGCCCCCCCCCCCCCCCCCCCCCCCAACTTATAAGAGCTCCATATCCGTCAAAAAGTTTATGGACTGAATGATTCTGTATATGCCCCCGCCATGTTAAAGCGCTCTCAATAAATTCTGCAACCATACTGTCCTTGACGGTTGGCGAAAGACACGCGTTTGTACCGGAGCGGGGAGGGGAGAAGGGGTATGGAACGACATCTCAGGCAGATTGCTTAGTACATGTTGCTTTTTTTAAAAAGAAATGGGGATGGGGAGGAGGATTCAAGACAGGTGACTGTCACTTCAACCACATTCAGAAATGGGAGTCCATTTTGAAAGCTTCCTTATCAGCTTTGAGTGGGATTAACTAGTAGAGGCAGCAGTAGCAGCAGAAGTAGTAGTGGTAGGGACGGAAATCGAGGTCTGGTCATAGTAAAATCGCCAAACAGGACTGCTGAAAAAAGTTGTTCAAATTCTGGAATTCTGTCCAGAAGATTCTTGAAACTTGACACCTTGTACAGCTCTGACGTTCGCATTAAGTTTTTCAGTACTTAGCGACGACTCGAAAGTGAGAAAAAGTAGTGATAATAAATGCCTTTGAGGATTCTCAGAAGATTTTTTTAAAAAAGGAAAACAGAATAAATATCGACAACGTTTCGGTCGTAGAAAAAGAACATTTTTCTTTTGCGAGACTCTGTGACAAAAAGAACATATCCTTTCGTCAGACATTTTTTTATTTATCAAAGTGTGAAACTGAAATAATTACAGGTCTCGGTAATCTTCAACTTTAGAATACTAAACTCAGGGGGGGCTGTTAGAGACGAAAAACAAAAGGTGTCTTAGGCTCACCTCGATACGCTAAGTTGAATGGAACCCTCAGCTAAGCTGTACGACCACCCCTTTCCCATGAAACTGCGACAAATACACAGTAAGCTGAGTACTCCTTCCCCACCTGCACGCCATTTTGAGCATGATCCAAAATTAAAAAAAAAAAATTACAACACGTGATCAGCAGTCAAAATGGCTTGCAGGTGGTTGCTCTGGCTGTGATCGGCTGAGCTTACTGTGTATTTGTCGCAGTTTCATGGGAAAGTAGTGGTCGTACAACTTAGCTGAGGGGTTCCATTCAACTAAGCGCATCGAGGTGAGCCTAAGACACCTTTTGTTTTTTCGTCTAAACAGCCCCCCTGAGTTTAGTATTCTAAAGTTGAAGATTACCACAGGTCTCTAATATTTTGGTCTACAATAGTCCTGAAGTTAACTGGTCAAGACTCCCACTAACCAAAGGCAGACAGACAGGCAAAACAGTTAATGTGCGTGCACGCGCGTACATGTATATATACGTGTATATGTTTTGTGTGTATACATGTGCGCGCATGCTTTAGTGTGTGTGCATGTGAGTACGTGCGTGTTAGCATTTGTACTTGGCGCACGCGCGCTCACGCTCATGTGTGTTTGTGTGTGTGTGTGTGTGTGTGTGTGTGTGTGTGTGTGTGTGTGTGTGTGTGTGTGTGCGCGTGCGAGCGTATGCGTGCGTGTGTGTGGGAGTGGGGGTGCATAAATGATGATGGGCGCGCGAGCAGGCCCGCGTGCGAGCGGTGGGGGGGGGGGGGCGCGGGGGGGGGGGGCGGGGGGGGGGGGGGGGGGGGGGGGGGGGGGGGAGGGGGGGGGATATATATATATATATACATATATATATATATAAAGAGAGAGAGAGAGAGAGAGTCATTAAAGTCCCTTGAGGAAGACCAAAAGGTCGAAATATTGGGAAATATTTTACGTGATTGTTGTTGAGTTCATATATATATATATATAATATATGTGGTGTGTGTGTGTGTGTGTGTGTGTGTGTGTGTGTGCAATTAAAGCCGCTTATAACGAAGTCGGATGTAACGAAAAAATGGCGCTTATACGGAATGGTTTTCGGCTCCTCAGCAGTCGATCACGACGGTTATAAGAAGCAGCCGCTTATAGTGAATCCTACGTTCGGGCCCTATAAAGAGTTCAAGCCGGATATAACTAAGTGTTTACTTTTGTGTTCGGGAACCATTTTTCTCGGAAATGGTTGGGTTAGTTTCCCTGCGATGTATATTGCTTCATACCGATCACTCACTATTCTAGGGAGATGGAGGAATGCCGATTAGCACATGGAATGTAGAACTTTCTATGCGTTGCTCTGAACAGAAAATCATACGTTTTATACATGTGGTTGACTAGCTGCATAACCTAGGATTGTTGCATTTTCTTACACAGTTCACTCATCACGGGGTTGACTGAAAGTACGCATATTTTTTACTCTGTGTGTGTGTGTGTGTGTGTGTGTGTGTTTTAAACGTCACCTCTGTCCATTCGTAAGCAATATAACCGTATTCTAAAATGTCCTGTAGTACGAGTGCCTATGATTATCGATGCAGAGCCGTCAACTTACGTGGGGTCAGGTTCGGACACTATAGATGGAGGAAAGATGCCAAAGAAGGGGGGGTGGGGGGGGGGGGGGGGGGGGGGGGGGGGGGGGGGGGGGGGGGGGTGACGGGTGTGGGGGGGGGGGGGGGGGGGGGGGGGGGGGAAGGGGAAGGAGGGTGTCATGGGTCAGGCTTTGATTTAATGGGCCATTTTCATCATCATGGCGTCCGCACGTCGCAAAATTGAAATTATTCTAGAAGTTGAAAGAAATCCAGCAAAAACAGAAGATAACAGAGGAAGAAAAGAATATGAAATTACGCCGTCGACACTGGCAATAATTCTGGCTTCCAAAGAGAAGTGTGAAAGTCAGTATTCTGGAGGTCAGGACACTGCAACAAGATAGAAACTACTTTTTAGGTACCTATCGGAAATAATCAGCCAAGAAGTTGAACAGAACTGCTGCACGTACATGTACTAGAGTGCCTTTGGGTAATCACGTGGACTGCTGTGTTTCGAAGATGAAAAACAAAAATCATTGTCCTTTTGAGATATCGCTCTTCATTGATCATGGTCGAGCTTTTTTTTTTCCGTCCATCGTGTAGCAATAATCAACCTATCTCTCTTCTGTCAAAAAAGTGCGACATCTGGGGGATTGTTTTTTTTTTTTTTCCGTCCAGCTCTGGCAACAATCATCTGTTGTGTTTCACAGAATGGAGAATTTGAGGGGATTTTTTTCTTTCGTCCAGTGTGGTAGACGTCATTCTTTTCTGTTGTTTCATGGAATGTGAAACATTCGCATCTCTGACATTATAACTGTGTTTTCCATTAACTGTATATGGGGTGACCTAGTGTGTACTGCTAATAATAAAGACCACTTGACCTGTACACTGATTGACTGAAACCAGTTTATGTCATATTAACTCATGATTGTACTGACATTTAAGAAAAACATTATGAAGAGATTATCAACGTTTTTTCATTCAAAGAAAAAGGAGCGTAATAAATTAACACACAAAAAATACGCGCGCGCGCGCGCCGCGCGCGCGCGCGCACACACAAACACACACACACCAAACACACACACACACCACACACACACACACACACACACACACCACACCACATATGAGCGCGCGCGCACGCGAGCGCACACACGCACATACACATACACACACGCGCCCGCGCGCGCGCGCGCGCGCAATACATAACTACATAAATACACTCATCTCAATATGAACACACCTATACCCGCACATACACTTAAATTACACACCCACACACAGAGACATACACACGCCTACACACACACACCACACACACACACACACACACACACACACACACACACACACACACTCATACTCGAGCACGAGCAACACACACAGAGAGAGAGAGGAGGAGAGTGGAGGAGGAAGGGAGACTGGAGGAGGAGATGATGAGGACACCGAGACGGATGAGGAGAGAGGAGAAAGAAGGAGAGGGATGGAGGCTTGAGAGAGGGGTGAGAGGATAGAGAGACCGAGACCAATTTAGGATGAGATGAGACGGGAGATGTTGATTCATTTTTTGCGTATCAATCTTATTTGAGGAGAGAGGAGCGACATAAGCATAATAAACATCTTGGAATTTCGGAGAGGAGAATGATGGAGAAAGAAAGAGATCGAAAGGATTGGATGGACCTAACTGGAGACTTTTTATTTCTGCTTATTGTGATTTCTGATTTAAAGCTTTGACAATTTTAAAAATTAATGAATTTTATATAGCTTTTTTCATTCATCTATTTATTTATTGACTGTATACACAAACACATAATAACACATCTTTGACTTTCGTACTGTAATGATGGAGGAGAAAAAAAAAATCGTTTTGTCTTTTTATGACCTAAACTGAGACTTATTATTTCTGCTTATTGTGATTTTCTGGTTAAGCTTTGACAAGCACAAAAAAATACTGCATCTCTCTCTCTCCTCTCTCTCTCTCTCTCTCTCTCTCTCTCTCCTCTCTCTCTCTCTCTCTCTCTCAACCAAACGTATCGGTTATAAGCCAGTTTACTTTTTATTTCTGCACAGAGGTCCGTTGTTTAGTTTATTACTTTTTATTTCTGCACAGAGGTCCGTTTTGTTTGGTTTATTACTTTTCATTTCTGCACAGAGGTCCGTTGTTTAGTTTATTACTTTTCATTTCTGCACAGAGGTCCATTGTTTTAGTTTATTACTTTTCATTTCTGCACAGAGGTCCGTTGTTTGGTTTATTACTTTTCATTTCTGCACAGAGGTCCGTTGTTTGGTTTATTACTTTTCATTTCTGCACAGAGGTCCGTTGTTTGGTTTATTACTTTTCATTTCTGCACAGAGGTCCGTTGTTTAGTTTATTACTTTTCATTTCTGCACAGAGGTCCGTTGTTTAGTTTATTACTTTTCATTTCTGCACAGAGTCCGTTGTTAGTTTTATACTTTCATTTTCTGCACAGAGGTCCGTTGTTTTAGTTATTACTTTTCATTTCTGCACAGAGGTCCGTTGTTTAGTTTATTACTTTTCATTTCTGCACAGAGGTCCGTTGTTTAGTTTATTACTTTTCATTTCTGCACAGAGGTCCGTTGTTTAGTTTACACTTGATTACCAAACGCTGGATGGGTGAAACACTGGTTCACCACCGAAGATCAGTGAATACTCTCTCTCTCTCTGTGTCTCTGTCTCTATGTCTGTCTGTCTGTCTGTCTGTCTGTCTGTCTCTCCTCTCTGTCTCTCTCTCTCTCTCTCTCTCCTCTCTCAAATTTTTGGGTATCGATTAATTTCGTTTTAAATCAAACTCTATGAAGTTAACTTTCTTTCCTCCTCCACCAACCCAGCAGGAACTCTTAAAAGCTGCCCCTACAGAACCCTACAGGAAACAGCGGAGGCCACTGAAAAGGGTTCCATCTGGATTATGTCGGGGGGGGGGGGGGGGGGGGGGGGGGGGAAAAAATTAACTTCCTAAGGTTTTAAATGTTCCAACGTAGAGCAGGTATCCCATAACCTGTGGTTAGCACACCTGTTTAAAAAAAAAAAAAAAAAAAAAAAAAAAACAATGCATTGATACGTCCACCCATTCAAAAGTTGCTGGCTCGAATCCCAGCGGAGGCCAGAATAGGTCAGTGGTAGACAGCCGGATTCGTAATCTTGGTGATCCTGGGGTTGTGGCTTCTGACACTGAGCATAGGAGTCAGGACCTGGTTGTGGCGCGGCCCCGTAGAGATGTTCGAAATCCACATTCTCAAAGCCGGCAAGGCTGTGACGTCATCCCTACGCCGCCTATAAGAGAGTATGAACTGTACATGTGCGTTTCTTAACGGTGTTCTCAGAGAGAGAGCGAGAGAGGAGAGAGAGAGAGAGAGAGAGAGAGAAGGAAGAGAGGAGAGACGAGAGAGAGAGAGAGAGAGAAGAGAGAGAGAAGAGACGAGAGAGAGAGAGGAGAGAGGGGGGGGGAGCATAAAAGAACAAGATGCTCCGCGACTAAGCAATTATTGTCGTTCGGTAGGCAGCTTAGTAGGTGGTGTCCTGCGTATAGGCGCCGCTCGAACACCACCGAAGTGACTCGGCAGCAGTGCAGTGGTCTCCTTCTATGGGTGGCATCTTAACGGATTGAGATTGTATGCTTTCTGTAGATCATCGGTGCCGTGGCTGCAGCCGCTTTTTTTTTTTTTTTTTTTTCGCTTGATTCACACTTTCTGTTCTCATTTTCATGGGAAGAAACCTCGAATTTGAAACACAACTCTTCCATTCTGCAGTTTTCAGAAAAGTCAGCAGTAGTCTCCCCTACGCGCTAGAGCGTGCGTGCGTTTTCCGTGCGTGCGTGTGTGCGTGCGAGCTACTACCTCTGTATTATGTGTGTATGGTTTAGTTCCATTTAAAAACGACGTTTGCGCGCGCGCGCGCGCACTCACACACACACACACCCACACACACACACACACACACACACACCACACACACACGGCGTTTTGGCGCACAAACGCACACTCGCGCGCGAACGCGCACACGCACACACACACACTCGCGCGCGCGCGCGCGCGCACACACACACACACACACACACACACACACACACACACACACACGGCGTTTGCATGCACACACACACACAACACACACACACACACACACACACAACATACACACACACACGCACCGCGCGCACGCACACGCACGCTCGCAAGCACACACACACACACACACACACACACACACCATGCACGCGCGCACGCACGCACAGAGAGGATAGAGAGAGAGAGAGAGAGAAGAGAGAGAGAGAGAGAGAGAGAGAGAGAGAGAGATTGAGAGAGGAGAGACAGACAGAGACAGAGAGAGAGACAGAGACAGAGACAGAGAGAGAGAGCATGCATGCGCAAAAGTATAAACTTTACTTCATCACTCCGTCCCTTATCTCTACACCTTTGAGCTCCGTCTTCCACGGTAAACTAAACTACTGAATGTGTCCTATACTGACATGGTGTAGACAGAGACCTGTCTTTGTCGTTGCCTCCAGTCGTCCAAAACATGAAAACGTTGCAGCCGTTATTATCAATTTGGTTTAATTTCATTATTCTGTATTTGTATGCATTATGTAATAAGCTTAATTTTGTACATGCTGCCTACCAACTGCTACTATTAACACGCGCACGCCAGCACGCAGAAGCACACACACACACACACACACACACACACACACACACACACACACACACACACACACACACACACACACCTGCACGCAGAAACACACACACACCCACACACACACACACACACACACACACACACACACACACACACCTGCACGCAGAGACATACACACAAACGCACGCGCGCGAGAGCGCGCGCGCGCGCACGCACGCACACACACACACACACACACACACACACACACACACACACACACACACACACCACCTCTTCACACACTTATTTTTCTGTACGTGTGACTCAGTTTCGTCTAAACGATGAAACATCTCTCTATCACACACACACACACACACACACACACACACACACACACACCACACACACACACACTGACAGAGAGAGACGGACTGACAATCAGACAGAGACAGAGCTCGGTTCATCATGAAGAAGATCAAGATATCATTTTTAACACATAAACATGCTCCTCTCTCTCTCTCTCTCTCTCTCTCTCTCTCTCTCTCTCTCTCTAGAGCAACAAAGCCACTACGGCTCGGCAGATATGGACAAAAAATATCATAAAAATTGCTAAACAGAAGCGTCAAGAAAATACATTGAAAACAATGTTACGTCACAGCAGTCAGTCCACCCAAAAAACCCTCCACAACGGTGAGAAAAATCATGACCAACGAAAACCAGTCACCACACTAAACAACAACACTCAGAGCAGTCCAGCACCACAGCTCGGACACTCTCCTAGCAGAACTTGCAAGCATATGGTCTTTTCTGTCCTCGAAAATATTATACACTAGGACGTCCGGGGCTCGCTCACGTGACGATTTGTGATACTGATATGGATGCCTGGGTCTGAATTTGACTCTGTTCCTGACATCCACAACAATGTCTTGGTAATCCTCGTCTTCCTGTCTTGGCACCAGTTACGATGATTTCTTCCACCTGATTCCCCACAACCCGACTATTATCATCGCTATCACCAAATGTACTGTCTTCATCAGCACTGACAGTGTCTTGCAAGTGTTCGCTGGAAGGTTTCACTACTTGTTGCAGATCACCCAGGCCGTCTCCAGGCACTCGATTTGTCGACAGTTCTGATTGGCCAACACACAGGTTCCGGATCTCTACGGCCCCAATGAGATCCTAGTTGGGACTGGACGTACTGGAGGTTGGCAGGACTGGGGCACTGGGTCAGAGCGGTGTGGAGACAGACCAAGGCCAGCTCGAACTGCCTGGAATTAAAAAGAAAAAAAGGTTGTCATCAGGCTTCCGCACATAAGTATAAAATGAGGCCTGCGCATACCCAACACCTTTCACATGCCCTCCCTTCCACTCCCCTAGTTACCCTCTCCTCTCACACACACCACACACACACCACACACACACACACCACACACACACACACACACACACACATACACACACATGCGCGTACAAATATACACACAAGCACACACACACACACACACACACACACACACACACACACACACACACACACACACACATGCGCATACAAATATACACACAAGCACACACCACCACACACACACACAAACACACACACACACACACACACACACACACAACATACATACACACGTGAAGAGAGAGAGAGAGAGGAGAGAGAGAGACAGAGAAAGGGAAAACAGAGGGTAGCCGGGCGGTGGGGGGAGGGTATGTGGAAGATGTGGGGGTACAGTTAGGTATGTATAGATATATACATAGATGATAGATAGATAGATTAAGTGTGTGTGCGCGCGCGCGCATGTGTGTGTGTGTGTGTGGTGTGTGTGTGTGTGTGTGTGGTGTGTGTGTGTGTGTGTGTGGTGTGTGTGTGTGTGTGTGTGTGTGTGTGTGTGTGTGTGTGTGTGTGTGTGGTGTTTCGAGGGGAAAAAGAGGGGCTTACATTTTCAAAGCTTTGATACAATTGTATGTTAAGATAAATTGGGGTTCTAAATTGTTTTCCTTACACCACACACGCACACACACACACACACACACAGAAAGCACGCACGCAAGCAAGCAGCACATGCACACACACACGCACATACATACAATCACGTAGCTGTCAAACACACACGCCCGCTGACACATACATGAGTACGCGTCTTTTGTACCATATTCGAACACACACGGAGTAACACACTCTACACAATATTCTTTGTTACAGAAATTTATCAGCTGAAAAAAAGAACAGATTACAAAAGTAATCATTTTAAAGTTAATGAAAACATTTAAAAATAACCCCCAATCTCTG
>JADBJO010003138.1:220000-227500 GCA_016801955.1 Conus betulinus | reverse complement strand
ACACAAACACACACACACACACACACACACACACACACACACACACACACACCATACGAATTTTCTGTTCTTTTTGCTTTTCTTTCTTTTTTTTTCTTTTTTTTTTTTTTTTTTTTTTTTTTTTTTTTTTTTTTTTCTTTCTTTTTTTTTTTTTTTTTTTTTAATTTAACTGAAACCTAACAGTAGATGCGGTAGTTGGCTATGATCCGGGTCTCACACCGCTTCGGTCCCTGACCTCTGTCCGGTCCATGCTGACCCTCACACCACGCACCTTGCTTGATCGTGTGAGAGACGCAGCGGGAGAAGTCAGTGACCCGCACGCCCTGGGACATGCATCCCACGGCTGCAGAGGACTACAGCCCGCTCCTGCAGATCCCCCCTGCTGCGACCTTGATCCCCTCAGCGTAAAGACAGAGAACGTAGACCGGAGGGGCGAGGTCATGACCTACAGTATCACACTGTTACAGGTGCGTGGCCAGGTCAGCACGTGCACAGTCTGGTTAGTTTCACTTTCACGGGCTGCTGAGGTACGAGCACTGGGAAGATATTCAGACCGGTGAAGTGTGTGTGTGTGTGTGTGTGTGTGTGTGTGTGTGTGTGTGTGTGTGTGTGTGTGTGTGTGTGTGTGAGAGAGAGAGAGAGAGAGAGAGAGAGAGAGAGAGAGAGAGAGAGAGAGAGAGAGCTGCAAAACATTCCCACCCAGTGCACAGGTCCACAGTAGGACGCAGGGATGGATCCCTTCCCTAAGCCGCGACGGTAGGCGTGGGTCCTATGGGGGTGATGGTGGGTGGGTGTGGGTCCTATGGGGTGACGGTGAGTGTGGGTCCTATGGGGGTGATGGTGGGTGTGGGTCTTATGGGGGTGATAGTGGGTGGGTGTGGGTCCTATGGGGGTGACGGTAAATGTGGATTCTATGGGTCCTATGGGGTGATGGTGGGTGTGGGTCCTATGGGGGGGTGATAGTAGGTGTGGATCCTATGGGGGTGATGGTGGGTGTGGGTCCTATGGGGGTGATGGTGGGTTGTGGGTGGTGGGTGTGGGTCCTATGGGGTGATGGTGAGTGTGGTGGTGGGTGTGGGTCCTATGGGGGTGATGGTGGGTGTGGGTGGTGGGTGTAGGTCCTATGGGGTCATGGTGGGTGTGGTGGTGGGTGAGGGTCCTATGGGGGTGATGGTGGATGTGGGGTGGTGGGTGTGGGTCCTATGGAGGTGATGGTGGGTGGGGGTCCTATGGGGGTGATGGGTGGGTGTGGGTGGTGGGTATGGGTCCTATGGAGATGACGGTGGGTGTGGGTCCTATGGAGGTGATGGTGGATGTGGGGTGGTGGGTGTGGGTCCTATGGGGTGATGGTGGGTGTGGGTCCTATGGGGTGATGGTGAGTGTGGGTCCTAGGGGGTGATGGTGGGTGTGGGTGGTGGGTGTGGGGTCCTATGGGGTGATGGTGGGTGTGGGTCATAAGGGGTGATGGTGGGTGTGGGGTCCTATGCAGGTGATGGTGGGTGTGGTGGGTAGGTGTGGGTCCTATGGGGTGATGGTGGGTGTGGGTCCTAGGGGGTGATGGTGGGTGTGGGTCCTATGGAGGTGATGGTGGGTGGTGGGTGGGTGGTGGGGGTGGGTCCTATGGGGTAATGGTGGGTGTGGGTCCTAGTGGGTGATGGTGGTGTGGGTCCTATGGAGGTGATGGTGGGTGTGGGTCCTAGTGGGTGATGGTGGTGTGGGTCCTAGGGGGTGATGGTGGGTGTGGGTCCTATGGAGGTGATGGTGGGGTGTGGGTCCTAGTGGGTGATGGTGGTGTGGGTCCTAGTGGGTGATGGTGGGTGTGGGTCCTAGGGGGTGATGGTGGGTGATGGTGGGTGGTGGGTGGGTGGGTGTCCTAGGGGGTGATGGTGGGTGTGGGTCCTAGGGGGTGATGGCGGGTGGTGTGTGGGTCATATGGAGGTCTGGGAGTCCCCACCAGTGGGGTACCAGGGGTAATAAACTGGTCATGAAGAGGTTGTCAGTGGGGGTACGGGGGGGTAATGACGGGCCATGAACAGGTTGTCAGTTGGGTACAGGGTGGTAATGAAGGTTATGAACAGGTTGTCAGTGGGGGGTACTGGGTAGTAATGAAAGTTTATGAACAGGTTCTCCGTGGGGTACCGGGTGGTAATGAAGGTTATGAACAGGTTGTCAGTGGGGTACAGGGGGTAATGAAGGTCATGAACAGGTTGTCAGTGGGGTACAGGGGGTAATGAAGGTCATGAACAGGTTGTCAGTGGGGTACAGGGGGTAATGAAGGTCATGAACAGGTTGTCAGTGGGGTACAGGGGGTAATGAAGGTCATGAACAGGTTGTCAGTGGGGTACAGGGGTAATGAAGGTCATGAACAGGTTGTCAGTGGGGTACAGGGGGTAATGAAGGTCATGAACAGGTTGTCAGTGGGGTACAGGGGGTAATGAAGGTTATGAACAGGTTGTCAGTGGGGTACCGGGTGGTAATGAAGGTTATGTACAGGTTGTCAGTGGGGTACTGGGTGGTAATGAAGGTTATGTACAGGTTGTCAGTGGGGTACAGGGGGGTAATGAAGGTTATGAACAGGTTGTCAGTGGGGTACCAGGTGGTAATGAAGGTTATGAACAGGTTGTCAGTGGGGTACCGGGGGGTAATGAAGGTTATGAACAGGTTGTCAGTGGGGTACCGGGGGTAATGAAGGTTATGAACAGGTTGTCAGTGGGGGGTACAGGGGGTAATGAAGGTTATGAACAGGTTGTCAGTGGGGTACAGGGGTAATGAAGGTTATGAAACAGGTTGTCAGTGGGGTACCTGGGGGTAATGACAGGTCATGAACAGGTTGTCAGTGGGGGTACCAGGGGTAATGAAGGTTATGAACAGGTTGTCAGTGGGGGTACCGGGGGTAATGAAGGTCATGAACAGGTTGTCAGTGGGGTACAGGGGGTAATGAAGGTTATGAACAGGTTGTCAGTGGGGTACAGGGGGTAATGAAAGGTCATGAACAGGTTGTCAGTCAGCCAGGAGAGGGGGGTGGTGGTGGTTCTAAAATCCCCGGTCCCTCCCCCCCCCCCCCCCCCCCCCCCCAGCCACACACACACACACACACACACACACACACACCACACACACACACACACACACACACCTCATCAGTTCAGCCTTGGGATTGTGCACATTAATTCGCAGGTAAAAGGGGAAAGGGGCTGGATGGGCTTTGATGCAGTCAGATCAGGAGATGGGTGGGGGTGGGGTGGTGGTGGTGGGGTGGGGGGAAATGAGGAGTTCCTGAGGATTCCCGGGTGTGGGCTTCAAGGGGTTCCTACCCCCCCCCCCCCCCCCCCGCCCCCTCCCCTCACATCCCGATCTCCCTCGTGGAAGAACGAATCTGAAAGCACCTTGAAGAGCACCTTCTGGATATACATGAGAAGTAATGAAAACTCTTCGTAGATGAAAAAAAAAAAAAAAAGTGTGCGGCAAAGATCATGGACAACATACGTTGGTAAGGCACAGCGCAGGCCCCACACAATCTCACCCCCCAATTGTTTTGGCAAGAGTTATTGGTCTGGTCATTAAAAATCATCATCTTCCCCCAGTCAATAACTTTGTTGGTGAGTGTACTATATTCGTCGTGTGAAAATAAGTTCTGACCAGCCCCTTGCCCCCCCTCCCCCCCCCCCCCCCTCCTCTTCTATCCCCTCCGCCCCTCTCCTTTCTCCATCCCTTTCGCTCAAAAACTGTTGATGTATTCTGGATTTTTAGAAATAAATTGGAACCCGCTCCAGGTCCGCCCCTGGGTGTGTCTGCTCTCATCAGACATCGGCATGCCAGAACCAGAATCGTAACAAATATACTGTGAAGGTAATCCCAATCAGTTTCGTACAGACGATAACGTACACACTTACGACCGCTTCAGCAGGTAGAGGTTTAAAAAAAAAAAAAAAAAGTAGAAGAAAAAAAAAAAAAGGCATAGGAACGCAGCACACTTCCTCTGCTCATTTTTTTCCCTCCCCTCCACGAGAGAGAGAGGAAGCCAGCGGTCGACAACTCCAGTTCTCCTTGGTTGCCAGCCCAAATTGCCTCCCTTGGCTCGCGTTTCTCTTCAATAAGGGGCCGTTCCTCGACCTGCACATCGGCAGGGGAAATAACAGCACGTGATCTTCGGCAGATGATGAGGGGAAGGATGTAAGGAGCAAAAGGTAGGGGTGAAGGGTTCGGGGCAGGTGAGGGAAAGAAGAAGGAAAGGGGGGGGGGGGGGGGGGGGGGGGGGCGGGGGGCGGAGGAGAAGGAGGGAGCGTTACGCGAAGGTGGTGGTACTGACATATTAGTGAGCGACCTAGTGCCGAAAAACGTACGCGCGAAGCTCGTCCATTGCAGCGGATTATGACAGGAAGTCAGGTGTGCCCGGGCCGCAGTCCGTGGTGTGCCGAGCGATTCCCGGCTGGTTCACATGACGTCACGCTTCACCTCCTGACACGGCAGTGCCCTAACGGGAGTTAGGTCAGTCATTAGCACTGGCTGCTTTGAAGCACCAGTGGGGGAGTGCCGGTCTGAATAGGCGCCAATGGCAAGGCCGTTTACAGAATTCGCCGAATCACGCAGCCCGGCACGTTTTGGGCCTGTTAGCCTACAGTATATGAACAAAAGCGACTGAGATGAACACCAAAGACGAGGGTTAAACAGACTGTTCTCTGAATCAGCCTCCTCCCGTTTCCAATTCCATTTTTGTCCTTTTTTGTTTGTTTTTTAATACACACATGATGAAAATTGTTTTTAAGGGCCCCAGAGGTCACGAAAAAAAATCTCCGCCTTTCACAGAGATGTTCAGCTCTAACCCACAGACATACACAGTAAGTCAATGCTCTAACCCACAGACATACACAGTAACTCAGTGCTCTAACCCCCACAGACATACACAGTAAGTCAATGCTCTAACCCACAGACATACACAGTCACTCAATGCTCTAACCAACAGACATACACAGTCAGTCAATGCTCCAACCAACAGACATACACAGTCAGTCAATGCTCTAACCCCCACAGACATACACACTCAGTCAATGCTCTAACCCACAGACATACACAGTCAGTCAATGCTCCAACCAACAGACATACACAGTCAGTCCATGCCTCACCCAGCCACACGGAAAGCCTACATTTAACAAACGTAACAGGCACCATGAATTATTATGGGTCTTCCCGAACGCACAAAGGCGTCTTCAAAGAAATGCAGAAGCCTCCATAGTGAAGCCAGTCTCAGGTTCCAGCTGAAGATTGCTTGCTACCCACGTGCAGAGAGAGAGAGAGAGAGAGAGAGAGAGAGAGGAGAGAGAGAGAGAGAGAGAGATTCGGAGAGGGGTGAGGAGGTGGTTGAGAGAGAGAGAGAGAGAGGAGAGAGAGAGAGAGAGAGAGAGAGAGAGAGAGAGAGAGAGATCTGTAGATCTCTTGGCATACCATCTACATACACACATGAACAAATATGTACACGGATACAGACAAAAGCAGGATAACAGAGAACATGTCGAGGAACCTGGAAGGTGGTGAAGTGTGTGTGTGTGTGTGTGTGTGGGGGGGGGGGGGGGGGGGGAGACACTACTCCCAGTCGTGAGCAGAATGGCTGATGCCAGTCAACGACAGATGGAGCGCCATAAAGAAGTGCGGCGCGCGGCGCCAGACCTTTGATGACGGTAATTAGGCAGAACACTCCTCAACGGCCGACTCCTGTGTGCACAGCCTCTCACCGTGCGCGCAAAGTTTTACCCCCCAGTGTACATACACTCTGCGCCGCTGCCGCGTGCATATTCTCGTCGAAAAATTTTCCGGCCCATATGGCACGAACATTAAATCTGAATGTCACTCGGCATTTTTGCCGTGCGCATATTCTCCCTTCAGTGGTTACAGGCTTGTGTTGGTTCATCCCGATTAGAATGCAGAGCTTCGTTCATTTTTCTTGTTTTACTTCCTTACAAATGCACTTCTATACATGGGAATCGTAGGTGCGATATGCATTAAGATGGGGGTGCCAGATAAGACCTCCCTCTTCTCTCCCCCCCCCCCCACCCCCCATCCTGCCCTGCAATGGAGAGAGAGAGAGAGAGAGAGAGAGAGAGAGGCCTATGTACAGTTTATCAAGACAATTAGGATAGGAAAGAAAGAAAGAAAAAAAAATCAGCAAAGTCTGCCAAGTCATTTTTAGGCAGCAATTACTGTTGTCTTTTATTTATTCATTTATTTTTTTGTAGCTTTCACTTTGAAATTGTTGTTTTTTTTATATGAAAACAAACATAGCATGGAAAACATCATATGTTACACAAAATGTTTTCCGTTTGAGAGAGAGAGAGAGAGAGAGAGAGAGAGAGGAGAGAGAGAGAGAGAGGAGGGGGGGGGGGGGGGGGGAGGGGAGGGGAGGGGGAGGGTGGAGGTAGGCCTATGTCACTGCATTTTATTTAGGAGAGAACGGAGGGGTCATGTAGTTTGGGGAGATGCTTTCATCATGATCAGTGAGAACAATAAAAACAGCGCCACAGGGGCCCAAGCATTCGTCCACAGACAGCATGGAGAGGTTTGCACCCCACGCCCCTCCTTCATCACATATCCCTGCCTCCATCGCGCCCCGGCAGATGAGACTCCTTCATCACATATCCCTGCCTGCCTCCATCACGCCCGGCGATGAGACTCCTTCATCACATATCCCTGCCTCCATCACGCCCGGCAGATGAGACTCCTCATCACATATCCCTGCCTCCATCACGCCCGGCAGATGAGACTCCTTCATCACATATCCCTGCCTCCATCACGCCCGGCAGATGAGACTCCTTCATCACATATCCCTGCCTCCATCACGCCCGGCAGATGAGACTCCTTCATCACATATCCCTGCCCCCATCATGCCAAAAAATATGATTAAAAAGGAGATTAAAACCGACAAATCTGTTTCGAGCAATGGCTCTCGTCAGGGGATACACTCTGGACGCCACCGGTGTTATATAGTGTGTGTGTGCAAGCGTGAGTTCTGCATGCATTTCGCGTGGCCTGTAGTATTTTTACAATTTTGAATTTTTGGGGTGCGTTCAGGGAGGGTGTGCTAAGGAATGGAGTGTTGACAAAGATTTCCATTTGTGCCCTGCAATTGTTTATGATCTCTACTTTTGAATTCAGAGTTGCTAGGTGAGGTTTGCATAATATCAGCCACTTTTCTGTAGAGCATAGGTTGCATTTTTTTAGAGATATTATTGTATGGTGTTGCTCTTTTTTTTTTTTAATAATTTTCCATGATATATTGTAGTCTATTTTTTTATCTTTAAGTTTCCAAATGTGTTTTACTTAGTTCTGTTTGGTTTTTATATTTTTCATTTTTGAAGGACTGTTTATGGTTTGCATATCTGGTTTTAAAAAATAGTTTGCAGTAATCCCTATGTATGTTTCTTTGTCACTATCTGTTGTTTACTGTGGCTTGGTATACAATATTATTGTAAAGGCATTTGTTATTCAGTGGGCATTGATCTTTTTTAG
>JADBJO010003138.1:212500-215000 GCA_016801955.1 Conus betulinus | reverse complement strand
TTTCTTTTCATCTATTTATATATTCCTTCATTCATCAGTTTATTCATTCATACATTTTATTTGTTCATTTTTTTTTTAACCCGGTGATGAGGTGGTAACTGTACCTGTTAAATTCAAATGCTCAGTAAATTTTGAAATCTCTGGAACGAAATAATTGTTTTGTATAGCATTTTTGTTGGTATATAGAGAGAGAGAGAGAGAGAGAGAGAGAGAGAGAGAGAGAGAGAGAGAGAGAGAGAGACACACAAAATATTATGTGGTTATGCACACAGCCATTGCCCTTCGGGCTCATGAAGTTGCGTCCCTTTACTTGAAAGTGAGAATGCCCTGGGATCTATCTACCAATAGGGGGGCACTGCTTTTTGTTGTTTTTGTTGTTGTTGTTGTGAAGGGAGACAAAAATAACGGCTGAACGTAATTCGTGAAGGTTTGTGCTTTCCTTCGAACCTTGAGCCCTTCAGCAAAACATTTAGCTCGTTTATATGAAGAAGAAGTGAATTTCAAACGGAAAGAAAGTGAATGACCCACTGGTCGAAGTTCGTTATCGTTTTCCACTCTGTCTGATGTTGGAAATGACCAGGTGTGTCCATGTCGGCAGACGTCATTCGTCCGGTTCTGCTAACCTTCCAGTCAGGAGGGACGAGCCTGCTGAATATGGAGGGAGGAAGGAGGAGAAGTTGGGGGCGAGGGGTGAGGGTGGAGACGCCCTCTTTGAACAGTAGGCCATCATTGATCTTATTTCCCAAAAGGCTGACAGTAAGGGTCATTCCCCATCCCGTTATGGCACAGTCCTAATACCTCTCTGCATTTGATACCGTGCTATTCGTTTTTGTTCGTTCGCTGTACATTCTTTTTTATTCCTCTTCGGCCATCACCGGCACTGTGGGTACATTGAAGGTCGGACTTCCATCCTGAAAATCAGTACTTTGAATCTACTGGACAGCTCGTGAGGGGAGGATTTTTTTCCAACTTCTGTTTCTAGTCAAATAACTGGCAAACCTGTCCTCGCTCGGTATACACTTCAGTGCATGATACTAAGGCTACGTACATAACGTGCACGGTGGCCCCGGATCAGGCTGTGCAAAGCGCGGCCGTGTCCCACCCGGTTGGACGACCGGCAAAATCACGATTCTAAACACACGGGTCGGGCCCGGTGCGCTATGCACGACTTTGACCGTCGCCGGTAAGTTGGAAAGAGATGAACCGGAGCAGGTTTTTTTTTTTTTTTTCTCCTGGACGGGCGGCGCCCAGCTGTGCAAAATACGGCCGGGTCCGGGCCCACTATGCACACAGCCCAACACGCACATACGTGTTTTTTAGGATGTACAGCAGCCTGTGTATGCGTTCGATGGGTTCGAGACACGTGGCGAGCAAATCTGTCTCTCAAAGGCATAGACATAGGCCCAGCAGCACGTACAAAGATCATTTCTCGTTCTGTCTGCGAGAGCTTGATGAAACCCACGACTGAAGGAATAATAAACAAAACAAACAAACAACCACCCCGGCACCGATGTTCTCTTTGATCTCTGACATTCTGTGTGAGTGATGGTCGCACGTGCTGGTACCAAGCAGTGAGGCTGCCAGTTCAGGGCAAAGGCTGAAATATGACTCCTGATTCGTAGGTCATAGTGTGTGTGTGTGTGTGTGTGTGTGTGTGTGTGTGTGTGTGTGTGTGTGTGTGTGAGAGAGAGAGAGAGAGAGAGAGAGAGAGAGAGAGAGAGAGTCTGGATACACCCAGAGCTCCTTGGAAACGAGCGAATTGTTTCGATGTACATCGGTTCCCACATGAGTTGTTCGTCGTCACCTTGCCACAACCTCATTAACGGCTCACAACAAATAAGATCCCCTGACGGCAGGTCACTGGGTGTCACCATGGACACTTGGACAATCAGGATTCTTCCTATCCCTCTACACCTCACTTACACACAACAGGGTGTAAAACTAGTCTGAATCCGAGTTCTTCATGTCTCCTCGCGGCATATTGACAGTAATTCCCTGAAAAGAAGCACACTTATTTTCTTACACACCAGTAGCAGGAAGGAATTTTCGACCGTTATCGGAACAACGTTTTCATCGGTTCCCTCTTCAAAGACAACAGCGCAGCTGCGCGAACGAGACAGGCAGCCAAGTGGGGAGCTCTTCAGCCTCAAGGAGAACCGTGTGGTGTTTCCACAGCAGCTACCCCCAGGGACCACAAACACACGTTATGGCCACAGCCTTTGAAGACGGGGATGAGAGGTTCCTATCTGATCAGACTGAATGGCGGACACAGAGGCAGGAGCGAACTTACTACCTGTACTGCTGATCCCAGTTACTCTGTATATGGGGTGATGACGGAGCTGTGGTGTGTGTGTGTGTGTGTGTGTGTGTGTGTGTGTGTGTGTGCGCGCGCGCGTGAGAGAGAGAGAGAGAGAGAGAGAGAGAGAGAGAGAGAGAGAGAGAGAGAGAGAGAGAGAGAGACAGAGACAGTGACAGAGAGAGACAGACAGAGACGGCGAGA
>JADBJO010003138.1:182500-207500 GCA_016801955.1 Conus betulinus | reverse complement strand
TGCAGTCTCAGACCTAAACGGAAATCCTTAGTATTATCTTTATCATACCCATCTTCTTTGATCAACGTAAAAAAAGTCTCAAATTCCTGTACTCATGGTGACCTCCGTTTCGATTTCCCTTCCATGGAGAGAGAGAGAGAGAGAGAGAGAGAGAGAGAGAGAGAGAGAGAGAGAGAGAGAGACAGAGAGACAGAGAGACAGAGAGAGAGACAGAGAGACAGAGAGAGAGAGAGAGAGAGAGACACACACACAGAGAGAGAGAGAGAGAGAGAGAGAGAGAGAGAGTAGAGAGAGTAAGAGAGAGAGAGAGAGAGAGAGAGATTGCAGGCATGTAAGTGAGAAAATAAGCTGCGTGAAGGGGTTGACAGAACGACTGCTGGTTGGAAGTTGCACGATGCCTTCAGCACACTCATCAAGCAGCTGGTGACGAGCTGTAGCGGAGGCAACACAGACACACCCAAAACAGCATCGCCGAGTCGAAGAAACGCCAGTCCTGGAAAATGTCTACTATTCACAACGTTGGCACGGGCGAGAGTGCCATGAAATAGTGACAGGGCTGCTGGCACACAGTAATACAAAATGCTGTTACCATTACTTCCATCCTACAAACGATGCAGAAAATTCCCAGATTCCAAAGAGACCACATAATATTTTGTCAGTTGCTGAAGAGTTCCGCAATGTCCCCAATACCAAAGAGACTCCACGATCTTCTAGATACGAAAGAGATTTTCCCCACATGTCATTTAATGATTGCATTCCAGATATCAGACAGCTTCCTTGCTCTCTCTCAGATTCTGAACAGGCCCTACGCCCCCGATACCAAGTAGATTCAACGAGTTCCCAAATATTGAAGATGCCCCAGTTACCATATAGCTGTCACGTATCTGAGACAAATCAGGATCTGGCAGATCAGGGAATCTCTTCAGTCTTCGGAATTCAGTACTGTAGAGATTATCGAATTCGCTCAGTGTCTGGGAGATCATTTAAGTCGTGTGTCATCTCATTAAAACAATACTAAGTTCTTTGGAAAGATGAGGGCACCTCTTCGATATCTGAAACGTCTCTCAGGTACTGAGTAGAATTCCTTAATGTGGCAGATATCAAAGGGACTCCATAGTTTTCAAAATACTGAATAAGTTCCAGACACCGAAGAGATGTCCCAGGATTCGTCCAAGATCTTCAGGATTTTGGATAGGCTCTTTAATGTACAGAGACCCGAGAGATTTCCATGCCTTCCAGACACCAGAGGGACCTCCGAAGACATTTGGAATACTACAGATGTTCACACTCTCCAACAAGATACAGTCAATACTCAGAGACCAAAGATATTCTGCAACCTCTCCAATACCACACACATTGAAAATATTCAAGATAAATTAATTTCACAATTTTCCAGATTTCAAGGAAATTCCATAAGAACCAATAAACTAACAGATTCCATAACCCTCTAGGTAATAAAGAGACTCCGCAATGTCTCAGATACCAAAACGAGTCTTTTTAAAGTACCACATGCCAACCATATTTCATACACGCTAAAACATCAAAGAGATTAAATACAAACTTCCTGATGCAGACGGTTCCATGGTGGCCCTGATACAAATAAGATTCAACAATCTTGCACATTCCAGTCAGGTTTCCCATGCTCCTGGATTTTTGTAGATGTTCCAAAAATGTCCACATATCTGAGTGATTTCATTATCTTCCATGTATCAATGAGATTCTCTACACATCTAGATGCCAACACAGATTCCACCCATCTCCAAAAAGCTGAGCAGATTCTGTTACCGCCCAGACCCTGAATCTATTCCAAGTTATCACCAGTTCCAATGAAAGTCGAATATATCACTAATGCTAAAGATGTTCCTAGATGTCAAAAGGACTCCATAATCTCCAAGACACTAGAATGATTTCATCGTCTCCCAAATACGTCTCCCGTAGACCAGCATTCCACAATCTCTCACATACATCTCCCGTTCACCACAGAGATTCCACAATCTCCTAAATACATTTCTTTCTTACCTGCAGATCCCATAATCTGCCAGACACCAGACTTCATGATCCTCCAGATTCCATAATCTTCCACAGACTAGATTCCACAATCCTCGATTTACCAAAGAGATTCCAAGTCTTTCGGCAATAGAAGAGATTCCATATATCTTGATCCCAAAGACATTCGTCAATCTTTCAGAGTCCAAAGAGATTCCACAACCTCCCAGAAACCTAAGAGATTCCGTAATTTCACTGAAGAGGTTTCATCATCTTCGAGACATCGCACTGATTCTGTAACCCCAAACAAAGAGGCTGCAATACTATGTGGTTGTAGCAATCAACACCTCTCAGACACGTACTTACGCGTCAGTTATTATTGTGTTTCAAATCTTCGACATTGGGTCTACCAAACAATGGATAACACTTCCTACACAGACACTTGTTCTAGGTGCATACCGATCTGAAAGAATCGGTGCGGCTGATACGTCTGATTCTTACATGTTTATTTTGAAAATCATTGATCAGTTAAAAGCTGCTATTGTTGATTTTGAAACTGTGTTATACAGAAAGGTGCCCTCCTCCCTCCTATCCCTCATTCCTCTGTCTCTGTCTCTCTGTCTCTCTCCCTCTCGCTCGCTCTCTCTCTCTCTCTCCCTCTCTCTCGTAGGGCTAATACGTCTATTTTCATATGATTATTTTGAAAACCATTGATAATTATGAAGCTGTTATTGTTGTTTCAGATGTAATTTTATGGAGACTCTTCCTCCCTCTCCCCATTTCTTCTCTCTCTCTCTCTCTCTCTATTATGAAGCTGTTATTTGTGTTTAGATGTAATTTTATGAGACTCTTCCTCCCTCTCCCCATTTCTTCTCTCTCTCTCCTCCCTCTCTCTCTCCCTGTGTGTGTGTGTGTGTGTGTGTGTGTGTGTGTGTGTGTGTGTGTGTGTGTGTGTGTGTGTGTGTGTGTGTGTGTGTGTGAGAGAGAGAGAGAGAGAGAGAGAGAGAGAGAGAGAGAGAGAGAGAGAGAGAGAGAGAGAGTTTATTTGATAATTGTTACACTGAGAGCTGTAGGCTGCTGCTTGCTTCTTGATTTTTGCAGTTGCTTAATTTACGACTGTTTTCGTTTGCTACTTTGTTTTTCCTTTCCTGGGGCAATATGTGAAAAAGCCTGTTTTCGTACATTTTCTTGTTTGTTTGTTTGTGTTTCTCTTTTTGTTGGCTGTTTGTTTTTCCTACACTCAGGACAAGATGTGAAAAAGCCTGTTTTCGTGCATTTTCTTTTTCCTTCCCTCAAAAAAGAGTTCGTTTGTTTTTTTCTCTCGACTCTCTCTCTCTCTCTCTGTCTCTCTCTCTCTCTCTCTATCTCTCTCTTTCTCTCCCGCGCTCTCTCTTCCAACTCTCCATCCCGAAAATTCTTCGTTTCGTCATTCATTCATTACCGGCATTATCAGTTTGCTGACTGACCTTCAAGAGATACTGGGTTTTACGGGTTATGTGTTGCGCTATCCTCCGCCTGTTTGCCGGGCTTATCAAGCCAATGAAACCAAACACTGGCGCACGTCTAAGAACCTTGGGCCGTGGGGTTACGAGAGCTGGCCATGAACCAGCCCCCAGAGGTAAGACGTATCCTCCTCCCCCCAGACACCGGACGGCCTGCCGGTTACCGTCTGTGGGTTGAGGTGTAACAGTCAGGCTGTTTCCCCACGTCTATAATGGCTCGACTTCAGAGTTTCTCCTCATCTTCACTTCCTGAGTAGTCACGCTCTTCCGTAGCTTGTGAATCATACCTGTGGGAATTCTGTGCCGCAAATGAGAAGTCCCACCTCCCTATCCTCCCCCTGTGTCTTACACACAGCTCTCTCTCTCTCTCTCTCTCTCTCTCTCTCTCTCTCTCTCATCTCTCTCTCTCTCATCTCTGTATCTCTCCACCTCCCTTTTTGTTTCACAGCCCTTGAGATGTTGGCTACACTGTCCGATTCGGAGCCACGGGTAGCGTATGGTAAATCTTATGCAGAATTGCGTATTCTGCAGTTATTTCTCTCCAAGCCAGCTCCAGTAATCAATCGTTTCCGCCACCAACGAGCCAGAAAACAAAGAAGAAGAAACCTGGCCTCGTGTGACTTACGTTCGTGCTCTGGGCGCAGGCCTTGTACAGAGGTCTCCACTCCTGCCTGTCTGAACCACCTCCTTCCAGGTCCACCCCTTTTCCTTTCCCCTCTTTGTTCCCCTGCTGCCTGCATTGTCTCCCTTGATCTTCTCTGTGCTCTTTCACTGTCAGAGGGGCATGTGGTCTGACCTTCTCAGCGTGAGCCCTGTCAAATGCCATCACCTGTCCTCGATCTCCGCGGTGATGACGATTTATACTTCAACGCCTCTTTTTCTTCATGCGTTATGCCCCTCGTTCCGTTCTCCTCCCCCACTCCCCTCTTCTACCTCCCCCCCCCCCCCTGTTTATGCTATGTCTTTGTCATAATGATGGTGAAATAATTTGTTTGCACGTGTTTCCCCTTACTATTTAACTTGTTCCAAAAATGATGATAAGACTAGTAATATAGTCTATTTTTAATCACCTGGCGCCTGGCGAATGCTACGAGCGAAAGCTACGAATATACATTTCCCGCATAATTTGTATCTGTAACTTACGGACAGTACATTATAAAAGCTTTTTGGGGGGTTAACACATAGTACTAATCATTGATGTCTTTGATTCAGCATCTGTTTTCAACATCACTACGAAACCTTACTACTGTGATCTCAAATTTCACAGAGACGCAGAGAAGTGTTCAGGTTCTTTGATCTACAGTCAAGATGGTACACGGTTCTTTCTGGAATTTCCTAACTTTCGCCCCAAGCACTCAACCATATTTATACAACGGCTGTTCTTGGAATTTCCCAGTTTTTGTCCTAAGCTTCAACCATATTCATACACTGGCTTTTCCTGGAATTTCCCAACTTTCATCCCAAGCATTTAACCATATTTATACAAATAGTCTTTCTGGAATTTCCAACTTTCGTCCTAAGCTTCAACCATATTCATACACTGGCTTTTCCTGGAATTTCCCAACTTTCACCCCAACCATTTAATCATATTCATACAAATGCTCTTTCTGGAATTTCCAAACTTTCGTCCTAAGCTTTCAACCATATTCATACATTGGCTGTTCCTGGAATTTCCCAACTTTCGTCCCCCAAGCATTTAACCATATTTATACAAATGCTCTTCCTGGAATTTCCCGACTTTCGCCCTAAGCTTCAACCATATTTATACATTGGCTTTTCCCCCGGAATTTCCAAACTTTCGCCCTAAGCTTCAAACCATATTATACATTGGCCTTTCCTGGAATTTCCCAACTTCACCCCCCAACCATTTAATCATATTCATACAAATGCTCTTTCTGGAATTTCCCGACTTTCGCCCTAAGCTTCAAACCATATTTATACATTGGCTTTTCCCGGAATTTCCCAACTTTCGCCCTAAGCTTCAACCATATTTATACATTGGCTTTTCCCGGAATTTCCAAACTTTCGCCCTAAGCTTTCAACCATATTTATACATTGGCTTTTCCTGGAATTTCCCAACTTTCGCCCTGAGCTTTCAACCATATTTATACATTGGCCTTTCCTGGAATTTCCCAACTTTCGCCCTGAGCTTTCAACCATATTTATACAACCGAAGCCAGAGCATCTGCCATTCATTATTGCTGTATTAACTTTGGCATGGGTTGGTTTTGTGACTCATCAGCTCTGTTCTCTCTCTCTCCCCCCCTCCCCTCTCTCTCTCTCTGTCCGTCTGTCTGTCCCCCCTATATCTCCATCTGTCTGTCTGCCTCTATCTGTCTTTCTGTTTGTCAATCTGTCTGTCTGTCTGTCTATCTTTCAGTCTGTCTCTGTCTGTCTGTTTCTCTCTCTTTGTCTCACTCTATGCCTGTCTGTCTGTCTGTCTGTCTGTCTCTCCCCCCCCCCCCCCCCCCCACACACACACACACACACTCTCTCTCTCTCTCTCTTCTCTCTGCACATGACGATCCAGCCCGGGCTCAATGCCAATGAGGCAGCGTCTGTTGCTGTTTATTTTTGTTTCAGTGTCTTTTTCTGGGGGTTTCAAGAACGAACCGCCAAGAATTTCCAATGTGTCTGTTGGTTCCAACCCCACTCCCCACTCCCTCCTTCCACTATCTTTTAATCGCATTCTCTCTCTCTCTCTCTCTCTCTCTCTCTCTCTCTCTCTCTCTCTCTCTCTCTCTCTCTCTCTGTTCTTACACGATCTGACTACTAATGACCGTCCAACTGTTTTAGTACTTTGTAAAGGTGGAAAATCATGTTATGTACTGTCTCCTTTGGTTTTTCAGTTATTAGATTCAACGTTTGATATTTCTTTAACTGCTGTATCAAACCTTAGCAACGGCTGTTCACATTCTGACTCGTCCGTGTATCTTGTCATTAGAGGCCGAAGCCCAACTGAATAAATCTTTCATGTCCGTGTATTCTCCCTCTGGCCACTGGCATCTGTGTAGTCCAAGGATGTTTATGAGGTCTGGCCAGTTCACCTGTCTCCATCCGGTGTGCCCCGTCCCCCTTGCCTTCGATGGGACATTGAAGAACGTGTCAGATGTTAACTATGGCGTGTCTGTCTCTTCTTCCTCTCTACGGATGCCATCTACGTTCTCTTACTGTACCCCCCCCTCGCGCCCACTCCCCCCCCCCCCCCCCCCCCCCCCCCCCTCTCCCCCCCCCTCCGCCCCCCTCCTCTTTCCAGTCTCCTGTCTTGGAGACTTTTTTTTTTCTTGCTGGTCCCAGGGAGATTCCCTTCTTTATCAGCGTATAGTGTTGTTGATTGTGTTGGCTGGGGAATTGGAGTGTTTTACTTTTTGTGTGTTGTTGCTGGTCGGACACAGGGAGATGTATGCGTGTTCATTATTAGCGTATAGTGTTGTGTGTTGGCTGGGGATTCGGTGTGACATGTGTGTGTTTTACGGTGTGTGTGTGTGTGTGTGTGTGTGTGTGTGTGTGTGTGTGTGTGTGTGTGTGTAAATACACGTATGTGAACAAATAACATTGAACGTACTTATTCCTTTACTGATCTATTTACCTATGTATCAATGTCCCAGTCGAGGTCAGAGGTGTTATGACAGACGCCCCGGACAGTCGGGTGTCACCTCAGCCCTCTGTCCTCAAGCCCTGATCAACAGGACAGAGATGCTGCAGCCAGTTCAGTCCCTTCTTCATACATGACCTTGACCTCTTTGGTTTCACCTCCGAGACGTCCCCTTTCCATTGTCTTGGCTAAGTGTACAGACCGCTGGGTCACTAAGGTACGAGAAAGGAGGGATGGGGAAGGATGGGTGGGGATTCTTTGTCTGCCAGCATTTCTACCTAGTTTCCTCGGGCAGGTCTTTATCTGTGTAGCATGTCAGCAGCCCAGGAACAGCAAACCAACCTCAGAACTAGCACGTGACACACTGACAGCTTCGTTGCGTGTTGTTGAGCGACGGACGACTGCCAGGCGGCCCTGAAATTAGACATTAATTCTTCTCTTGGCACGACAGACCCCGCGTTCTGCTCCAGACAGCAGGAATACAAATGGCAGCAGGCAGAGGGAGGCTGAAAGGAGAACACCTTTGGCCGCGCGTCGCCTTTCTTGATAACAGGGACTTTTATTTAGGGCGGGGAGCAGGCCTGCGAATCCTACCCTACTTACCTGCGCAGGCCCAACATGCAGTCGTTGCAGCTGCTGTGTTCGCCCCCTCGTCAATCTTTTCCACGCGAACGTGCTGTGTACGTGAGCAGGAAAGTGTGTGTAGGTTTCCACCTTGACAGATCTTTAGTGGTCTCATCTAATGGAGAGGGAGAGTCAGTTTGGTGAGGGTTAGTCGACGATGCCATTTTGCCTAACTCGGTTTGTAATCACACTGTCTGTTCACATTGTCTGTTATTTGTCTTCATTGAAGTGAGAGAGAGAGAGAGAGAGAGAGAGAGAGAGAGAGAGAGAGAGAGAGAGAGACAGACAGACAGACAGACAGACAGGCAGTTCAACATACAGACAGAAAGAGATATAAACAGAGACAGAGAGCTGACAGACAGATAGATAGGCAGACAAAAAGACAGACATACAGGCAGTTAGACAGACGGACAGAGAGACAGAGATAAACAGAGACAGAGAGACGAAGGAACAGAGAGAGCCAGCGCAGTCCCTCCCCACCTCCCACATACATACACACTTCTCTCGCTTTCTCTGTGTATGTATGTGTACAACACACACACACACACACACACACACACACACACACACACACACACACACACACACACACAACACACAAACACACAGAGTCCTAAGCACACACATACCCAACACAACCTAACCCCGTCCTACAAACGTTCAACAAAGCCCACTGAAACCAAAAGCTCTGTGCCCTTTATCTCGCCTACGCAAGGAATGGGAGACCCCACCTATAACGCATAAAGTGGCTCCGATAGGCCGACGATGCAGGGCAGCGGTTAATTTTCCTGATAAACCTACAATGAAATCTCCTTCATTAGTACAGAGAAAGGGAACAGTTGACTTTCTAGGCCGAGCTGTAACGAGAGATAAACAGCTGATTCCTAAACATTAGAGTCCACACCCAAGTGTAACGATGCTAATTTATGGCATCTTGCAACTGTGAAGAGATGTTGTCTGCCAGTGAACATGACCTGTTGTCTGTCATAGCCATTCGTCTGATGCTCTGTCTTCCTGATGCGGAGATACTCTGGAGCCTTCGACGCTCAAGGATCTTGACTTTAGTGGCTGGGATTTGCTGTCACAGTTCTGTGCTGGAATTCACGCTGAGCCGATAGCGCACGTACAGCCCGGCATGACAAGCTGACAGCAGAGTTAGATGCTGATGTCTTGTCACGGGGAGATAAGGGCACCGTCTCTACTGAGCTGACCATCAGAGTCACACGCTGACAAAACTGGTCATGAACAGGTCGTGTGACACTGCCCACGATGAGCCGACAGCAGAGTTAGATGCTGATCACTGGTCTGACAGACACTGCTCGTCTGAGAGCAGGGTTAGAGCCAGAGGACGTGTGGTACAGTGACTGCTCGTGTTGAGCTGAGAGCAGGGTTAGAGCCAGAGGACGTGTGGTACAGTGACGCTGCTCGTGTTGAGCTGAGAGCAGGGTTAGAGCCAGAGGACGTGTGGTACAGTGACGCTGCTCGTGTTGAGCTGAGAGCAGGGTTAGCCAGAGGACGTGTTATAAGCAGGTCGTAAAGATGCTTTCAGTGTCGCTGTCTGTTCAGGCTCAGCTTGTCAAGCTCCAGATCCAGCATCGCCTCAACAGGGATCCTGACTCAGATCTCGCGTCCGCACACAACGAGGGGTACCTTCAACGTTTTGCAGAGTATGATCTGCACTGAGAACACCCTAACAGATCTGGCAGGACTCTGTGTGAGTCCCACCCGCACCTTCGGGTGTAGCTTTCCCTTGTCTTTCTTCACCACTCCAGTCACCCAGTTTCAGACACCATGTCCTGAATCCAGCTGAACTCCATTCACCAGAGCCACGAATATAAACCAAGTCGAATCATCTTGACCTTGATCTTTACAGGTGGACAGCGCAGGTCCTTGTACCTCAATTACCTTTACCTTTGGACCTCACACGCGTTAGCTTCGTATCTGGGTGAAGGCGATCGGGTGGTCTATGCCTAGGGTAGCAGCAGGAAAATGGTTACAGCATGGTAACAGTGTGTGTGAAACATCACAATGCAGTGTGCTACAATGCATTCTATTTCAACGGTTGGGATTTCTTGAACGACAATCATATATAGAATGATTGTCTTTACTGTTTGCTGAATATTATTTCAGCAGCGAAAATATGAGGTTCTGAGAGAGAGAGAGAGAGAGAGAGAGAGAGAGAGAGAGAGAGAGAGCACTGGGAAGCAGACCATGTTGCCATGGCAGCTAAACATAATCATGGGTCTTTATTCGCTTCAACCGCACTTCACTGCGAAAGCCTTCATGTTTTCAGTACGAGAACAGGCCAGGACATAGGCCTATTATAATTCGACGCATGTACTTTAATCCCCCCTTCCCCCTCTACCCACACACACACACACACACACACACACACACATTCCCCCCTCTAAACACACACACACACACACACACACACACACACACACACACACACACACACACACACACACACACACACCTGACTGCAATTGATCTCCCAGCACAAGGCGTCTGCCTGTTTGCCTGTATCTCCCGACGATAGAGCTGACTGGCCAGAATTAACTTTAACCAAAAAAAAAAAAGAAAAACAAAGAAGACAAAGAAGGGTTCCACACAACAACGCACAATGGCGTCTCCGGTGCGGTGTCTTGGACACAAATGATAAACACGGGTTTTGTTTTCTGTTTCCAGCTTGTTGTCTCGTGCCAGTCTTTGCAGAGAGAGAGAGAGAGAGAGAGAGAGAGAGAGAGAGAGAGAGAGAGAGAGAGCCACTGAGAGAGCACTGTCTGACCGAAGCAGAACGAAGCCATTCACGATAAACCGAGCTACATTGAAGAAGCTTTTTTAGAATCATTGCTGCTGAATCGGCCATTTCTTACAGAGGGAGATGGAGAAGGGAAGAGGGGGGGGTGGGGGGTGGGGGTGGGAGTGGAAGGGAAGTGGAGGGCAGACCTGTGTGGGGGATGATGGTAATGAGCTGGAAGTGGATCAAGGTGGTGGTAGGTATAGATTGGAGAGGAGGGAGGGGGGGGGGGGGGAGGGGGGGGAGATGAATTTAAAACTGAGAATACCTTTCGTTGTTTACCCTTCCTGTTTGCTACACCCGGGAACCTTTTGTGTCAAGTTCCTTCTCTCTCTCTCTCTCTCTCTCTCTCTCTCTCTCTCTCTCTCTCTCTCTCTCTCTCTCTCTCTCTCTCTCTCTCTCTTTGTCTGCGGGCCGGATAAGTTTCGTTCGTTCCTTTCTTTGTTGTATGTTGTGTACACAAAGCAAACTGGAATGAAATGAAGAAAACCGGATGTTTCGATACAATCGGTGAGTAAACCCAACAAATAATGTCAGCAATACCTCTGTTTCGAAAACTGAACACAAAAAAAAAAAAAGAAAAAAGAGAGAGAGAGAAAGAAAAGAAGAACGAGAAGAGAAAGAAACCGTATATGGAGAAGACAGAAAAGGCAGAGATAACGCCAAAGATTGATATTGGTATTACCACTTCCGATCAAGTTGTAATACGATCACCAGGTGTCACAATCTCCAATTAAAGCAGCGATACTGAGACACTTACACTGCTGACTTATTGCACAGGACTACCGTGTGCTATAACACGCCTAGAAGTACTGCTCTATCAAACACACTGCCCTGGTGCGAACAGCATACGCTCTGTGAAAGATTTTTCTTTTTTTTTTTCGCGTTAGCTGTAAATATTATCTTTAAGCGATAACAACTGTAAACAAAACACTGAATCAGCTGCCCGAGCAACATACACAACAACTCGCTTTTTTTTTTTTTTTACTTTTTAACCAACGATTCCACAGACAGAGTTTTCAGCGTGAATAGGTCGTGTTCGTAAGCTCGAAGGCAATGTGATTTGCGTGGGGTGGACTAGCAGTATTTTCGTACACTGTAGATACGGCTATGTTTACGGAGCACGCCAAAGGCGCTGAGCAGGTTTCAAAACGTCAGTTGCTGAACGCCACACTGACTATGTGAATTCTTCCTGCCGAGTGATTCAGAGCTCAGAGTGATTCTGGAACGGTATAGCGACTTGACTTGACGAGGAATTCACCATTGAAGCACGTACGGTATGACTGTCAGAAAACTGAGGACCGGAAAATCCAGTGGAACCCGAGTGGATCGCTGCTAAGTTTACACACATACACACACATACACGCGCGCGCGCACAACACACACAACACACACACACACACACACACACACACACACACACACACACACACACACACACACACACACACACACACACACACACACACACACACACACACATATATATATATATATATATATATGTGTGTGTGTGTGTGTGTGTGTGTGTGTGTGTGTGTGTGTGTGTGTGCGTGCGTGCTTGCGTGCATGAAGTTTACGTGAGCACGCGTTTATGTGTGTGCGTGAGAGAGAGAGAGAGAGAGAGAGAGAGAGAGAGAGAGAGAGAGAGAGAGAGAGAGAGAGAGAGTTTATGTGGAAATAATAAGGAGATGTTTGCCGCTGCTGCCATCAATAACGCCAGCTGAATAGCAGGCCGTAATTATTCCACTAATTGTGCTAATTCACACAATCTCTTTGTATGGTTAGCATAGCATTTTGATGTGGCCATAAAATATTACCTCTTCCGAACATTGATGCTTTGATCTGTGAGTGAAACCAGCCACGCCATCATATGAATGTTGTTGAGATGTGAAATACAGTATTTCATTCGCTTTCTTAAAAAGCGGTTCAACTCCTGCGCTGTAGAAGCACGCCAAGAATGCTATCAGATAACAGAATCAAAGAATTCACACACACACACACACACACACACACACACACACACACACACACACACACACACACACACACACACACACACACATATACACACACACGCGCGCGCGCGCGCGCGCACATGTGTGAAAAAACATATATGATAACTAGGTCTACTCATGCATAGATTGTGTGTGTGTGTGTGTGTGTGTGTGTGTGTGTGTGTGTGTGTGAGTGTGTGTGTGTGTGTGTGTGTGTGAGAGAGAGAGAGAGAGAGAGAGAGAGAGAGAGAGAGAGAGAGAGAGAGAGAGAGAGAGAGAGAGAGAATGAATCTTGACTTAAACGATGGTAAAAGTATTGGCTTTAGTCAGCCATTTTTCATACTTGTTGCACTGGCACAAAATGCATCAACACATGCATCGCAGTCCATCTTACATAGTGTATGCTCGCTCTCTCTCTCTCTTTCTCTCTCTCTCCCCCCCCCACCTCTCTCTCCTCTGGGGGAGGGAGTAAAGGTTGGAGGATGGGAAAGGGCTGCATGTGGAAGAGAGGAAAGAGGATGGGGGAGATGGGGGGGGGCGGGGGGGGGGGGGGGGGGGGGGGGGGGGGGCTGAAGCCGGCAATACATGCAATACACTGACACTGAGATGAAAGGAATATACGATTCTGGGCCATGCTTGCCAGGGCAACGAACGCACGTGCACAACCAGGAGTTTATTACCGCCACTGCTTGACGTGAGGCGCCTCTCGTCTTCCAGTTTGCTGCCAGAACGATGTTGCCACATTCAGTTACCGTTTTACATTGGCCACAACACACACACACACACACACACACACACACACACACACACACGCTATATACGCACACACATATATATATATATATACACACATATACACACACACACACACACACACACACACAATCATATTGTCTGATATCACTTTTAGTGGAAGGACGTTAAACTGAAGAAACAACAACGACAACAATAACACACACACACACACACACACACACACGCGCGCGCGCGCGCGCGCGCGCGCGCGCGCAGCAGAGAGAGAGAGAGAGAGAGAGAGAGAGAGAGAGAGAGAGAGAGAGAGAGAGACGAGAAGGTTGAGAGATTTTTGGAGTACGCAAAGTCTTGTTTTAGCAAGCCTTGTCTTACAAGCAGTCATCTCGTCATGCATACATTATTTCATCGGTGGTGGAAGTGGAGGTCGGGTGGAAGGGGGAGGGGGGAGAGACAGTAGAAAAGAGACAGAAAAAAGAGAATTCTGTTTTGTTTGATCCAATGGAGCTGTGTGATTGATCCGCACAGCAATTTAACGCAAAAACGAAATAGACACGACCCACCCTGCAAAACGAACTGAATAGCCACAAGGACAGTCCCTACACACAAAGGAGAAAGACATCGGTTGATGGCACTGACTGAAAAAAAAATAAAGAAAGAGCAAAAGGCCGCACAAGCGTTGGGTTAACACAGTTTAACTGGTGCGTGCGTGCGTCCGTGCACATGTGGTTCACGTTTAAATGAATAGTTTCATTCATGGCAGACGTATGGATATTAGGTGACGCTAAATTGAATTTCTGTGGGGTGCTCGTACACACTTGAGTATTTCAGGCGCGCTCAAGCGCACATATGTACACACACACACACACACACACACACACACACACACACACACACACACACACACTTTGGGTCTCGCGAGGTAAAGCGGTCTATAAATATCCTTTTAAATTACATTACATACATCACACACACACACACACACACACACACACACACACACACACACACACACACACACACACACACACACACACACACACTTTGGGCTCTGGCGAGGTAAAGCGCTCTATGAAATATCCTTTTACATTACATTATATTACACTACATTACATTACTTTGCATAACATTACATTACACACACACACACACACACACACACACACACACACACACACACACACACACACACACACACACACACACTTCGAATGGTTGAAACACACGAACGCCGTCTCCGAACGTTCTAACTACTTGACAATGTGTTTTTCTCCCACTCATATGTGCCACGCAAACAGCACAGTACTTCTGACATTCACACCACTCAGTACTCGCAGATGTCACAGAGGAACGTGCTGTGGCCTCGACACTAAGGCCTGAAACACCGTGGGCAGAATAAGTAGTTCTCCAGGGTCTGTGCGTGTAGCTGGGGAAGGCCTCTCCTCCAGTAGTACCTCTCACCTCTCCTCTCCTCTCCCTCTCCCTCCTTGCCTACCACCTCCATCTTCAAAAGCCTTTGCCTTTGATTCTCTCTCTCTCTCTCTCTCTTCTCTCTCTCTCAAGTCTGATGACTTTTGAACATTAAAAACTCTCTCTCTCTCTCTCTCTCTCTCGTCTGATGACTTTTGAACATTAAACATATCTCCATCTCTCTCTCTCTCTCTGTCTCAAGTCTGATGACTTTTGATCTGAACTCTCTCTCTCTCTCTCTCTCTCTCTCTCTCTCTCTCTCTCTCTGTGTCAAGTCTGATGACTTTTGATCTCTCTCTCTCTCTCTCTCTCTCTCTCTCTGTGTGTGTGTGTGTGTGTGTGTGTGTGTGTGTGTGTGTGTGTGTGTGTGTGTGTGTGTGAAATACTATACTACAGCCAAAGTGAGTAGTCTCTGAAGGTCTCAGTGTGTAGCTATTGAGTGTCTCTCTTCAAGTAGTATCCCCTCATCCCACCTCCTCTTATACCCCATCAAAGTCGTCTTTTCATCTCCAACACTCTCCATTTCAAAGTACATACTCTCTCTCTCTCTCTGTCTCTCTGTCTGTCTGTCTGTCTGTCTGTCTGTCTGTCTTCGTGTCTCTGTCCGTCTTTCTCGGTCTGTCTGTCTGTCTGTCTCTCTTGATGCTGCTGTTCTCCTTCACGTGCCCACTCCCACGTGCCCCCCCCCCCCCCCCCCCATCCCCCGCCCCCCGAAAAATAAAATTTCCGCTCATAGGAAAAAGTGTCGTGTTAGCTCGGCATCGAACCAGATTGTGTAAAAGCTCTGACTAGACTGAAGAATCAGGCTGCTAGACGAGCATCATCACACCACTGACTGGACTGAAACCATCGTCAACCACCACTCCTGCATGAAATCAAAGGAAGCGTAAAGCATGGGAATGCCATTAGCGTAGTGCAGCAGTCAGGAGACGTATCTGTTGGTGGTGCATTGGGAACAGAAAAGAGCAGACCACGATTAGACCGAGTGGATTGTGTACAAAGGCACAGAATTTCGGTTAGACACTGGATTCTTTAAGCATTGTCTTTCTTGCCCATCTGTGTCTCAGACAGATTTAATGTAATGTCGGCCATGTGTCGAGCCTAGCGAGTCGCGGAGCACTATAACCTATCTAGCGATTGGTGCTTTCGGTTAGAGACATTCAGGTACAACGTCCACACCCACATACGGTGATATTCCAGGCGGGGACGACTATCCCAGAATAACCGGGAAAAGGTGTATATCTAACGCTTTCACAGCACGATTGCACGTGAAGATGGGTTGCGAAAACGCCCGTTTTTATGCTGAGGATCAGCGTGCTTCGAACCCGCAATATGCGACTTCGAACCTGTGCTGTAACCACTGAACCAGCCTGCGATTGGTGCTCACTTGTCCCGCCGTTTTGTCTGTGGCATGAAGTCGGCACGTGCTTATAAAGTCACCTATCTACCTATCTCCTGTCGCTGGTCCCGGAATGGCGTGGTGGGGGAAGCGGGGTGGGGGGGGGGGGGGGGGGGGGGGGTTTTCGGGTGGAAGCACCGCCATGATGAACTATGCACTAGTTGGGTTCGTCACAGGACGTGGACATTCTCTGTTCTCACCCCGGGTGGCTGTGAACGAGGGTGGGGTGGCGGCAGAGCTCTTCCCGGTCCACCCAGCCATGTTGTCGGCTGTCCGTCTCTGTCTCTGTCTGCCCTGTCTCTGTTCCCCTTGCATCGTCCTGAAGAAAATGGTCTGGGAGAACCCTCTTCGGATCTCATGACCTCCTCATGGCGCATGTCACTGTTAGGAGAGGGTGTGTTACTCGGCATTTGGTCCTTCTTACAACTTTCTAGTTCACCCCGCTTTTACTCATTTCCTCAGACACTGAGCCCTCAAATAAACTTGTATAAAGGTTTAAGATCTATCGAATTCAACTTTACAGTTTGTCTCACGCTTAGATGCTCAGCGTGGAGAGAAGGATAACTTGCTGCTGCGCCCAGTGTGGCAGGTAATTCCATAGGACTGGGTCCCTTCCTATTTCACCTCCCCTTCCACCATCCCTACCCCCCCCCCCCCCCCATGCTCCTGCCATCACCTCCCCAAGATAACATTACAATACTGCAAGTTGTCAGAGCGGCGAAATTTCAGCTCCATCAAATTAAGGACTGTGGGCGTGAAGCGCTTTGCCTGACAGAACAATCCGCCGACAGACCGATGAGCCAAACGTTCAGACGTTGGTGTACATGGCGTGTGATGATGGAACACTACCTAGGTCTGCTGTGCAGGGGAGTGTTGTTGAGGGCCTCAAGTCTCCTGTGTCAGGAAATGTTGAGTGACAGGCAGGTTGAAGCTTACTGGTTGCTCCGCTTTTACCGTCTTTTTATTTTTTGTTGTTGTTACAGTATAGTATGGGGGTGGGGCGCGGGTGGGTGGCGGGTATGGTGGTGGTGTGTGTGTGTGTGTGCTGTGTGTGGCGGGTATGTTGTGTGTGTGTGTGTGTGTGTGTGTGTGTGTGTGTGTGTGTGTGTGTGTGTGTGTGTGTGTGTGTGTGTGTGTGTGGTGTGTGTGTGTGTGTGTGTGTGTGTGTGTGTGTGTGTGTGTGTGTGTGTGTGTGTGTATTTAGTGTTGTGTTGTGTGTGTGTGTGTGTGTGTGTGTGGTGTGTGTGTGTGTGTGTGTGTGTGTGTGTGTGTGTGTGTGTGTGTGTGTGTGTGTGTGTGTGTGTGTGTGTGTGGTGTGTGTGTGTGGAGTGATGGTGGTGTGTGGGTGTGGTGGGAGTGTGGTTGGCGGATGGGTGGGTGGGATGGGGGGGAGGTATTGTGTGTCTTGTACACATATGCGAACCATATGTGTGGTGCGTGCGTACATGCGTGCGTGCGCGTGTACGTGGATGACATACATGTGTGTGAAAGGGGAGGTGAGAGAGAGAGAGAGAGGGGGGGGGGGAGAGACAGACAGACAGACAGAGAGAGGCAGATACAGGAAGAGAAAAAACAGACTCACTGCCAGGGTAAAAAACAAAAAATATCAGAGAGATACAGTGTTCACCCATGCTGAGCTCTGCCCGAAACAGTCACCCGCCCCCCCCCCCCCCCTCCCCCAGTGCCAGCCGGGGTAGGAGGAGGGAGGTGGCAAAAGAGCGAGTGTAGAACAAAGAAACGCTCAAGGCCCGGCACCGTCAGGGAATCAGCCTGACAGCTCCAGTGACTGACGCGGAAGCCCAGTGCCAATGGCGGCTGTTTTTTCACCAGTCAGCGAAAACAGGCATGTTGGCGGGTGGAGCGGAAGGGAGGGAGGGCGCGGAGGGGGGGGGGGGGGGGGGGGGGGGGGGGGGAGGAGGAGGGAGGGAGCGTATGAGTTGTGCACCATTTGTCTTTTTGCCTGGCACACATCAAAGAACGTGGCGCGGGGCCCTGCCAACACTCGGCGCGCCTCGTGTCAAGGACGCAATGTCACGTGACTGACTGACACACGCCGTTTCTGATGCAACGATTCCCGCGTCATGGCAGTCTCATGGGTTTAAATCCACCACCACCACCACCACCCCTGGGCTGATGGACGATTGTCAAATCGGGCAGCACGTGAAAGTTAGTGGGACCTGTTTTCCCCCTGGCGATGCTGGCGTCGTGCAGACTGAATGATCTCCCTCCTGCCTGCTTCACTTCCATACACATCCCCATCAACAGCGAGATGGCAAACAGACGTAACCATCTCAGGACAGTGTGTGCGTGTGTGTGTGTGTGTGTGTGTGGGGGGGGGGGGGGGGTAGAGGGTAGGAGACCATCTAACACTATACCTATACCACCAGAACGACAACACGTTAAGATGGTCAGCAATGTTCATGGTTTAGGCTGGCCAGATTCGAACTCCCAACATCCGACTCTGTGCTTTCCCTTCAAGTTAACCAGGGACCCAGTGCCGCCCCGTGCCTGTCCATTTCCACCTCTCGTGTCCGCTTCTTCTTCCCAGCGTGATTTGTCCTGTCCAGACCTGGATTCTCCTCTGGGTTGACAGTATTCCCTACACACACTGGGTCCTAAACATGGGCACGTCAAGGAAACGGGCATCGTCAGCTGTGAAAGTGAAATGACCGTAACATGTGCAAAGGTAGTTGACCCCCCCCCCCCCCCCCCCCCCCCCCCCAAAAAAAAAAAAAAAAATACTACACAGTAACTGACTACCTTTAAAAAAAAACAACTGTAATCAAGTCAAAAATGACGCTCATTTTGATGTTCAGTTTGGGTTAAAGACCTAAACGAACGACATCCCATTTTCAGGTCCCGTGCCAAGACCGGTTTTTTTTTTTTGTCCCTCAGGAAACATAGACACGTGGACGCTGGTACGATAAGGATTCAGGCCAATTCGTGGTTAACTGGTGCAGTTACACATGCGCGTCTGACAGAAATGGTCCTCGCCCAACATTCCCCATTGTTCATTAACGGCGCGAATCATCTCCTGCCATGGCGGTTCGCGAACCGCGTCACTGCAATTTGTGATGACCCATCAAAGCGTTACAACGGCAACAATGAGCCACCATCAACAGGCCGTAAATGGCCGTCTGTGGGAGATCAATGACCTTCACTAGGAGATCAATGACCTTTGGCCTTTACCAGATTAATGGCCGTAATCAGGTCAGCTGCTTTCACCAGAGATCAATGACCTTCACCAGGGGATCAATGACCTTTGGCCTTTACCAGATTATCCCGTAATCAGGTCAGCTTTGGCCAGGAGATTTGACCTTCACCCGGAGATCAATGACCTTCAATCCATGACCTTTGGCCGTTACCAGATAAGGCCGTAATCAGGTCAGCTGCTTTCACCAGGAGATTAATGACCTTCACCAGGAGATCAATGACCTTCACCAGATCCATGACCTTTGGCCTTTACCAGATAAATGGCCGTGATCAGGTCACTTCCTGTCACCAGGAGATCAATGACCTTCACAAGGAGATCAAAGACCTTCACAAAGAAAACTGACAGCCCTCATTTGGAGACCAGTGACCTTGACCGGGAGAAGTAATGTGTTGTTACCAAGCGATACATGGCCACCTTTCAAAGATGGATGTCCGTCTCCAGAAGATCAATAGTAGTGAGTAAGAGATCAATGGTCATCTCTAGGAGATCAGCGGCAATCACAAAGAGATCAGTGACCATCACGACAAAATTAATGGCAGTCACTGAGAGAACCATGGCAGTCACCAAAAGATCAACAGCTGTCTCCAGGAGAACCATGGCAGTCGCCAAAAGATCAACAGCCGTCTCCAGGAGTACAATGGCAGTCACCAAAAGATCAACAGCAGTCTCCAGGAGTACAATGGCAGTCACCAAAAGATCAACAGCCGTCTCCAGGAGAACCATGGCAGTCACCAAAAGATCAACAGCCGTCTCCAGGAGTACAATGGCAGTCACTTAGGCATCGATGGCCATCTCTAGAAGATCAATAGTTGTCCCAATAAGATCAGTGGCGATCACAAAGACTTATTTGGCCGCCTCCAGGAGATCGATGACATTCATCAACAGATCAGATCAATGGCCATTTCCAAGAGACTGATTGAAGCCACCTGGAGTTCAACAGCCGTCTTCAGGAGATCAATGACAGTCATTGGGACATTAAAAACCGTCTTCAGGAGATCAGTGACAGTCATTGGGACATTAAAAACAGTCTTCAGGAGATCAGTGACAGTCATTGGGACATTAAAAAAGTCAGTCTTCAGGAGATCAGTGACAATCATTGGGACATTAAAAACAGTCTTCAGGAGATCAGTGACAGTCATTGGGACATAAAAAGTCTTCAGGAGATCTGTAGTTCTGTGGGAGATCGTCTCCAGGACATCAGTTACCGTCTCCACAAGCAAAGTCAAAGGCTGCCACCTGTGAGCTCCTTAGCAGTGCACACACATGGCTGTCTTGAACAAACCACCACACCCCCCGTTTCCTGTGTGCAGATGCCAGGGGGAACAACAGCAGTCGGGCCTTTGTTGATGAATTTCCTCCCGTCATCTTACTATTCTGGGATTCATAGCTCCTGGTTGTTGCTGGTCTTGGCTTTGTGGGCTTTCCTCCCCGCTCACCCGCCCCCCCCCCCCCCCCCCCCCCCCCCCATTCCCCACCACCCACAAATCTTTCTTGTGGAGAACATGCAATGAAAACATGCGTTGAGCTGACAATGTAGTCTGAACTCCTTTTCTGAATCTCACATGCCAGACAATAGCACTGTGCCACAGTGCGTGATCATGGGAACTATAGAGCTGCAGGATCATCAACAGCTCTGTGTACTGTCTAGCAGGATGAACGTAACAAACGGCTGGGTTAATCCTCTCTGAAATGAAAAAGGGGGAGGGGGGGGGGGGGGGGGAATGAATCATGAGAATAGGCGTGAAGCAATGAGCTCTGTTCATAACCAAAATGAAAAAGTTGACACGTCTTTCGCAGTGGAATGGAAACGGAGTGGAGTAGGTGAGGTGGTGGGCAAGAGGGGGTGGGGTGGGGTGTACTGGTAAGTGATGAGTGGTTTGAAGTCAGTAGGTGAGGTGGTGGGCAAGAGCGGGGGGGAGGGGGGGGGGGTGTACTGGTAAGTGACGAGTGGTTTGAAGTCAGTCTACACCTGCACTTGGAGCCTAAAAAAAAAAAAAAAAATGTGAGTCACTCTGCATGCACATCCAAGATTCTTCGCTCTTAATTCAGTTACAGAACATCCACCTATCTATCTCACTATTTATCTGTCTGTCTGTCTCCATCTATCTATCTATCTACACACACACACAAACACACACACACACACACACACACACACACACACACACACACACACACACACCACACACACACACACGCACACACACACACACACACACATATATGGTGTGTGGTGGACGCTAAGAGCACAGACACAATCAGCCGTGTCTCCCAGATGAGTCCGATCCAGCGGACGAAAGGCCTCGGAGCAGGCGACACATATAGATCTGTCTTCGAGAGGGATTGCGATAGTTTCCTCATGCAGCTAGTGAAGGGTTTTCATACTTATGATATACATTTTCCCATTTACTTCATCTTCAATTTTTTTTTTTCTCAAATTCAAATCTTTGCCAAGTCATTACTGTAATGACGGAAGAATTGTTAAGCTGCACTTGTTTTCCCCCACTACGTAATTGTGTCAGCATTATATATATTTATATATATATATATATATATATATATATATATATATATATATATATGCGCTGTGATGGAATTCAGTGCGAAGAATCTTCATTTATTTTTCTTATTTTCATTTTTATTTTTACCCGCCAAGGAAGCTTGTGTTTTAATCACAGAGGAGGGGAAGAAAGAGAGCGTCCTAAAGCACGTGATACCAAGCTACGAGTGTGGAAGACACTGGAAGAGGTGGACAGGGACGTTTGGAGTGTGGGAAGACACTGGAAGAGGTGGACAGGGACGTTTGGAGTGTGGAAGACACTGGAAGAGGTGGACAGGGACGTTTGGAGTGTGGAAGACACTGGAAGAGGTGGACAGGGACGTTTGGAGTGTGGAAGACACTGGAAGAGGTGGACAGGGATGTTTGGAGTGTGGAAGACACTGGAAGAAGTGGACAGGGACGGTTGGAGTGTGGAGTGACACTGGAAGAGGTGGACAGGGACGTTTGGAGTGTGGAAGACACTGGAAGAAGTGGACAGGGACGGTTGGAGTGTGGAAGACACTGGAAAAAGTGGACAGGGATGTTTTGGAGTGTGGAAGACACTGGAAGAGGGACAGGGACGTTTGGAGTGTGGAAGACACTGGAAGAGGTGGACAGGGGACGTTTGGAGTGTGGGAAGACACTGGAAGAGGTGGACAGGGACGTTTGGAGTGTGGAAGACACTGGAAGACAGTGGACAGGGACGGTTGGAGTGTGGAAGACACTGGAAAAAAGTGGACAGGGATGTTTGGAAGACACTGGAAGAGGTGGACAGGGACGTTTGGAGTGTGGAAGACACTGGAAGAAGTGGACAGGGACGGTTGGAGTGTGGAAGACACTGGAAGAGGTGGACAGGGACGTTTGGAGTGTGGAAGACACTGGACAGGGACTTTGGTGGAGAGGTTGGAAGACAGGTGGACAGGGATTTTGGAGTGTGGAAGACACTGGAAGACAGGGATTTTGGAGTGTGGAAGAACGTTGGAAGAGAGTGGACAGGGACGTTTGGAGTGTGGAAGACACTGGAAGAGGTGGACAGGGACGTCTGGAGTGAAGACACTGGAAGAGGTGACAGGGACATTTGAAGAAGGAGGCGAGGAAAAAGGAGGAGAGGGCAGGTAGGGGTGGTGGAGGGTTTTGGGAGGGAGCGACTGTAGAGGGGGGTCGATGGACAGGAGATGGTGGTTATTGGGATGTGATTGGTGAGTGGGGTTGGAGACACTGGAAGGGGGGACAGGGACACATTTGGGTGGGGAAGACGACTGTAGATGGGTTTGGAGGTGATGGGTGTGAGAGGGGGGGGGGGTGGAGGGGGCGTGGTTATTGGGGGGTGGGGGGGGGGGGGGGGGTGGAGTGGTGGAGTGGGGTTGAAGGTGGGGGGGGGGGTTGGGTGGTGGGGGGTGGGGGGGGGGGGGGGGGGGGGTGGGGGGGGGGGGGGGGGGGGGGGGGGGGGGGGGGGGGGGGGGGGGGGTGGGGGGGTGGGGGGGGGTGGGGGGGGGTGTGGGGGGGGGGTAGTGGAGAGGTGTGCGGGGAGGGGCTCTAGTGAGTGAGAATGTCTATGATGACTTCTTTTCAATGATGCCTGGCCCCATATAAGTCCCATGAGGAAAATCTTGGAAGGTCGTAATATTGGGAAGATCTCTCTCTCTCTCTCTCTTTCCTCTCTCTCTCTCTCTCTCTCTCTCTCTCTCTCTCTCTATATATATATATATATGTATGTATATATATATATATATATATATATATATATATATATATATATATGTCTCTCATATTTTATCTGTCTATCTAGAAACATAGATACCAGAGTAATTTCAGGAAGAACATAAATATGTGAATATTTTCTGTCATAATTTTCAGTGTATGCGCCGAGCGCGTGTGTGTTCTACTTTTGTTTTTGGCCTCATTGCAGACAAGTCGGTGGCCTTTGCAATTAAACTATTTGAGTTTTAGAAACATAGATACATAGATAAGAAAGCTTAAAAAGCCAAGGACGACAAAACAAACAAACGTCTAGACTGACGACACTCGTTACATGATGCGACTTCAACCAAACGCCAGATTCCCCTTGTGCTGTTGGGGGGGGGGGGGTCATTCAAGACAGTGATGACTGGGTGCAGACAGACACAGGTGTTTCCGACACCCACAATCCTCCTCGCCCAGCATTCCCTACCGCTAATTAACGGTTGCCGCTCATCCCCATTAACGGCCCTGGTGGCCTGCCGTTTGTCATGACTTATCAAAGCACTGCAGCAGCAGCAGCAGGAGTGTCGGGCTGTCACCGGTGATGCAGCGTGCTGTGCAGCATGCAGTATGCCGCACCAGGTTGTCTTACCCCCCCCCCCCCCCCCCCCCCCCCCCACCCCACACACCCTCCCTTCACGGGGTGCAGATGCAGGGAGAACACTTTCGTGGGCTCTGGCTGGTTGACAGCTATGAGGGTTTTTCTCACACCCGCGGACTATTCCTGCGATGTATGGCTCCGGCTGCAAATTATCTCCCCTGTAAGTTCTACCGAGGTGAAGATGCGCAAGCGCTGTTGTAAAAAAAAAAAAAAAAAATTCTGAACTTCCCTTAATTGCATGCAAGTGTAACCCGGCGGACTACAGTACAACATTTACTGGCCTGCTGGAAAACGTAATTGTTGATAAACGTCAGTAGAAATGAGAAAGAAGAGAAAAGTCAGCCAATAAAAATGTGTTGAACGACTCAGAAGTTATTTCCGGTCTTTGTCGTCGTCGTCGTCGTCGCCGTCGTTGTTCTTGTATATGACATATATATCGTCCTTAGCTTTTATCTAGGTGGGATAATAGATTTCTCGACTGATGAATGTGTCCTTCAGAATTCTTGCCTAATGACCCTCCTCCTTTACCCTCCCCTCCTCCACCACCTTCTCCCGTGGTTTTGTGCCAGTTATGCCGAGCTGAAACCCTGGGCAAAAGTGACACACAACAGGAATATCGTGATCCCCCCCCCCCCCTCCCTCCCCACTCACACGGTCCCCGCTCCTTCTTACTCTCACCCCATCTCTCCTCCTTACCACTCATCTAAAGTAATAGCACTTAGTTCCATCCACCGTGAAGGTTCACACCAACAGAGAGCTGAAATAACAGACGGGAACAAA
>JADBJO010003138.1:170000-177500 GCA_016801955.1 Conus betulinus | reverse complement strand
CCTAGCTGGCGTCGATGATGAAGAGGATTTGAAAACGGAAGGAGGTTGAACTAGACAGTGCACTGTGTTAGCTTCATCTTCCATTTTCATTGTTGTCTCCAAAGTCCTTAAAACAACTGTCAGGATATTTTTGATTCGCTCCATTCTCTAAACTTCCTCGCGATTGGTCCAGGAAACGCTCGGCATTCATCTTCTGTGCAGGTAAGAGCCGATAGTAGATGGCATAAGAAGCAGAAAAGGTTTGTTGTTTTCTTTGCGGGAAGGTGAAGAGCAGTGAGGAAGTGGGTATGGAGGGGGGTGGGTGTGGGGACGAGATGGGAGAGCGGTGGGGAGGGAGGATGGTCGGTGGGTGGGTGGGAAGGGGGGGGGGGGGGTGCAAAGAGGAAAGAGACTGGGTGGGGTTGTTTTCTTTCTTTCTTTCCTCATCAGTTTTGAAGGATTCTGACACGATCGTTGTGTGTGACCTGCCTCTTATGACCTTGCTGTATATTAGTGTCGGTCTGCCTGCTGCGTTCTCTGCCTTCCATCCTAGCAGAAAATCAGATGGGAAACAGCGTCTGTCGTTTTTGCCCGTCTGTTGCCCACAGAAACTAAAATCGCGCGAGTGCACACACACACACACACACACACACACACACACACACACACACACACACACACACACACACACACACACACAAGCACATGCACGCGTGTGCGCGCGCACACATACACCCATGGACACATAGACACACACACACGCGCGCGCGCACGAGCGTGAGCGTGCACGTTTGTGTGTTTGTGAATGATGAAGAGAGAGAGAAGAGAGAGAGAGAGAGAGAGAGAGAGAGAGAGAGAGAGAGAGAGAGAGAGAGAGAGAGAGACAGACAGACAGACAGACAGACAGACACACACAGACAGACAGACAGACGGACAGAGGGAGAGAAAGAAAAGGATGACCTGTGTCATTTCGACATGTGGCATAGCCTACCTTCATCAGAAATGTCATGTTATGGAGGGTCCGCCGAGATCGGCATGATGCGGTTCGGAAGGGTAGGAGGGATGACAGGGAAGGAGAGGGTGGGGAGGGGAGGGGCGAGAAGAGAGGGGGAAGAGTCGGTGGGGTAGGATGCGCGAGTTGTGTATCTCTTTTCCTCTCTTTCCATTCTCTCATTCTGTCTTTCTCCGTTACAACGAACAGCAACAAAGAAATTTAATCAGTTAAAAAAAGAAAAAAAACACACTTATCTGCCCAGTTTTTCTCTTTATTTTTCTCTTCTTCTTTATGAGCACACGAAGACAAGTGAGACATCAAAACAACTCTTGTGCGAATGAGCACCAGCGCGTGCGCACGTGCGTTTACGCATGCGTGCGTGCATACACACCAAGGCGTCTACCATGAGTGATTGTTCACTGTATCCGTCGTCACCTGCAATCACACGCCCCAGAGGAGCGGGCCTGCTTTCAGGCACATGCGCGCGTGCCTGTGCAAACCAGCCTGGAAACGATAGCCCTGCAGGGACAACAATGCATGTGTGTAGGCCAAGACAAACAAAGCGCCAGAAGCGTGCGCCTCCAGGAAAAAATACACACAACAGGCTTTCGGTTTATGACAAAAATGTCCTCCCCTCTCCCTCCCTTCTCTGCTCCCACCTCATCCCTGTCCCATTCCTTCTCTTCTTGCCCCCACCCCTACCTTCCTACTAACACACACACACACACACACACACACACACACACACACACACACACACACACACACACACACACACACACACACACACACACACTCACACACACACACACACACACACACACACACACTCACACACACACACACACACGTACATACACACACATACACACATACACACAAACTCACACACACACACACACACACTCACTCACTCACACACACACACACACACACGTACATACTCACACACACATACATACAAAACTCACACACACACACACACACACACACACACACACACACACACACCACACACACACACACACACACGTACATACACACACACACACACACACACACACACGTACATACTCACACACATACACACAACACACACACACACACACACACACACACACACACACACACACACACACACATACACACAACACACACACAACACACTCACTCACACACACACAAACACACACACGTACATACTCACACACACATACACACAAACTCACACACACACACACACACACACACACACACACACACACACACGTACATACTCACACACATACACACAAACTCACACACACACACACACACACACACACACACACACACACACACACACACACACACACACACGTACATACACACACACACACACAACACACACACACACACACACACACACACACACACAACACACACACACACACACAACACACACACACACACACACCCACACTCACACACACACACACACACACACACACACACACACCACACACACACATACTCACACACACACACACACACACACACACACACACACACACTCACACACACACACACACACACACACACACTCACACACACATACACACGAACACTCACACACACACACTCACACACACACACACACTCACACACACATACACACACTCACACACACTCACACACACACACTCACATACACACACTCACACACACAAAACACACACATACACACTCACACACACACACACACACAAGCATACACACACGCACACACCACACACACACAAGCACACACGCACACATGCACCAAGTTATACCCGTTCGACCGTTTAGGTGTCACATTCATTTACATACAAACGCTCACGAGCGTGCGTGCACTTACACACACACACACACACACACACACACACACACACCACAGAGAGAGAGAGAGAGAGAGAGAGAGAGAGAGAGAGAGGAGAGAGAGAGAGAGAGGAGAGAGAGAGAGAGAGAGAGAGAGAGAGATTGTGAGAAATTGCATGCATTGGGAACACGTAGGCAATAAGTCAGTAAAGACAGTGACCTACTGAGAAGGGAACTGTCGATTTATATTCCAGCACTTTGGAATGAAAGAATGAGAGAGGCGGGAGAAAGGGGAAAGGGAGGGGGGGGGGGGGAGAGGATAATGACTGATGATTGGTGGGGAGGAAGGGGGGGGGGAGTCCAATTTGCCTTCTTTCATTTTGCCCGTTAGCAGCACAGGACCAACTATGACTACTGGAGCAAAACATCACACACTGTGTCACGTCGCCCTATCAACTGTGTCAGTCCGCCCTCTTTTTGCTCTGCGTGATGTGACTGACAGCAAATCGTCTTGTGATTAAAGTGTGCACGTGGCATGAAGAGAGAAAACAAAACCCACTGCACGCTTGGACAGTAGCTGACATTTTATACAAACACATCTTCTTTTCTGTTGAACGTGCGCACGATTGTGTGTGTGTGTGTGTGTGTGTGTGTGTGTGTGTGTGTGTGTGTGTGTGTGTGTGTGTGTGTGTGTGTGCGTGCGTGCGTGCGTGCGTGCGCGTGTGTGTGTGTGTGTGTGTGTGTGTGTGTGAATGCAAATGTGTGAGTAAGCATATGCACTAGCATAATACGTGCATGAATTCATGCGTGCGTCCAACGCACCTTTTACAATAACATAAATGAATTCATAAAACGGTAGTCTGATACGTAAATGAACTGGGACGCCTGATTCAAGGACAAACATCACCCAAAGCACTGTCGAGGCCATTGGCACAGCACGAAACCATAATGGGTCGAAATGGGAAAAGAGCGGAATGACACAGGGCGAATGGAGATGTCCACGGGTGGTGGGGGGTGGGGGGTGGGGGAGGGGGAGGGGGACGGGTTGGAGACAGATGAGAAGGAAGGGAGGGTGAAACAAGGAGCTGGGGGTGGAAGCGAGAGTTGGGGCGAGGGCGGGGAAGGGGGAGGAAGGGGGGGGGGGGGGGTCTCGAGAGTGGGGTGGGTGAGCTATCATACTGTCTATCATATGTAGGACGGGTTCTTTGTCAGTCCAGGACATGTCGTCAGTCCAGGGACATGTCGGACGGGTTCTTTGTCAGTCCAGGACATGTAGGACGGGTTCTTTGTCAGTCCAGGACATGTCGGACGGGTTCTTTGTCAGTCAGTCCAGGACATGTCGGACATGTAGGACGGGTTCTTTGTCAGTCCAGGACATGTCGGACGGGTTCTTTGTCAGTCTTGTGGGGATTTCACGAACCGTTCCTATCTCAACTTTATCCTTAGACAGAACTGTGATTTATGGCTTGTTTTGACGAAATGTCATGGAAAGAGAGGTTGGAGGAAGGGGGAGGGGAGGGGGACACGAGACGAGGAGGGTGGGTGGGTGGGTGGGGATGGGGGTTAGGGTTCGGGGAGGGCGGGCCTCATGTGAGAAAAACAAATCTGGAACAGGAGAAGTTTTAATCTGGATTCAACCCCCCACCCCCCACCCTCCACTTTCCTATCCGGGAACATTATTTTCGGCAACGCATCTCACTTCAGTTTATACCTTGCGGGATGGAAGCCACAGTCGAAGAGGTGCGTTAGACAGCGAACGAGTGACGAAAACGGGGTGGAGAGTTCCTAGCGTGCTGTACGTAGAAATGTTGCTATTAAGTCTCCGATCTGCTTCCAATGAAATTAAATCATATGCACACACACACACACACACACACACACACACACACACACACACACACACAAGAAAACGTTTGCGGAGTTTGCCACGTAAGTCTATGCCAGTTGAGCGTTGATTAATCGCAAAGTGGGAGGCTGAGCATGTCATTTTTCGTTTTCCGTATCTTACTTTTCCTTTTAAGCAATGAAGGGTATAATCCAGAATGTATAATAGGCATTTTGGGGCTAACCGATTGTTCAATGTGACGTGAGATCTTATTGGAATTAGTGGGTGAAACGCTACGTATTACGACCGGTTTTCAAGGCACAAATAATGATACCATCGGGAAAAGACGGGGATGAAAAGCTATGACCTTGGACTCTCTCTCTCTCTCTCTCTCTCTCTCTCTCTCTCTCTCACACACACACACACACACACACACACACACACACACACACACACACACACACACACACACACACACAAGCGGACGCTTGTGCGTGTGCACATACACAACATTTTGACCTGTTTGTAAAAACCGACGGACCGAAGTTTCACCATTCCAATAAAAGCCCAAATTATCTTCCAAGTCTTATCCACAGGCATCTCCTCCTCTCCTTCCTCCTCCTCCCCCCCCCCCCCCCACCTCCCTTCAACTCTCTGGCTCCCTGGCCTAGCGTGAAACGTGCTACAACGTACATAAGTAAATCAGACTCTTCAATGGGGAAAAAAGGCCACAGACAACCTTAGTGATGTAGACAAAAGGGAGATAAGCACAGCACAAGACCTGGCAGTGTCAAGAGGCAGACTGACAACCATGCTGGAGACGCTATGACACACCAAAGCCCTCGTTTAAAACACAGAATCCGTCGCATTCAGCTCCGGCTAATCACGGGATGGGGAATGCGGCATAAAAAAAATATGCCGCAGCAGCAGCAGCAGCAGCCGACCTGCCAGCCGACCAGACATGTAGTAGGTGGAGAGGTTGGGGTCTTGAAACGCCTCGCTCCACAATCGTCCCTAGGCGGGGTCCCAGGTAACTAACCCCTCCCCCACCCCCCAATCCTTAGGCTGGAATGGCCCACAGCTGAGGCAACATCCTCCCTTCCCCGAGACATCCTGGGATTCCAAGAAGCTCAGCGTTTTCTCTCTGCTTCACCTCCATTGTGCAGTCCCTGTAATCCACCCCTCCCCCTTCTTTCTTTCATCCTGTGTGTGCAGTGTAGGCCTGTAATCCCCCCTCCCCCCTGAAAATCTGAAGATCCTGTGTATGCAGTGTAGGCCTATAATCCCCCCTCACCCCTCCCAAATCTGAAGATCCTGTGTATGCAGTGTAGGCCTATAATCCCCCTCCCCCCTGACAATCTGAAGATCCTGTGTATGCAGTGTAGGCCTATAATCCCCCCTCACCCCTCCCCCCCTGACAATCTGAAGATCCTTGTGTGTGCAGTGTAGGCCTATAATCCCCCCCTCCCCCCTGACAATCTGAAGATCCTCTGTGTGCAGTGTAGGCCTATAATCCCCCCTCACCCCTGACAATCTGAAGATCCTCTGTGTGCAGTGTAGGCCTATAACCCCCCCCCCCCCCCCTCACTCCTACCCTCCTACCCCCTGACGATCTAAAGATTCCATCTCGCAGAAACGTGCAGCGGTTAGAACGTAACGGCCGAAGCTGACACAAATTTATACTGTAGATGAATACCAAACAAAGAATGCATGACGCAAACTAATAAAGTAACTATGATAACGAAGCCTAGCCAACCATTCATTGTTCAGAAAAGACTGAGCAACGACGATGATGAACCGAACCAAAGTTGATGTAACCATTCTTTCTTAAGAAAAGACTGTCGGAGTTTTATTTGGGCGACAATGAGCATGCACACAGTCACCCCCCCCCCCCCCCCCCCCCCTACCTGGAGAGCCCCCACACCTATGGCCATCACAAACCAACAAAGAAAAGAAACTCCGCGGACATTACAGAACTGCCAGAAAGGCATCAGTTAGCACTGACATCTTACGTTGATCTCTTGTTAGTGACTTGCCTCGCCTGTAGGGCGACAACCAACAGCAGTCTGACAAGAAACCTACCTGACATTATCATGAAGGGAGGTACCTACCACTACGTCACGTGAGAGCTATCAAATATCACTCTGGTGAGACAGTTATCGAACACTATCCTGAGAAGAGAGCTATCAAGTATTACTCTGGCAGGAGAGCTATCGAACACTATCCTGGGAAGAGAGCTATGGAATACTACTCCAGCTGTTCTTCTCACAGGGGTGCAGCTAGGAAACTTATCCTGGCGCGGAAATGAAACAAAAAAGCCAATGCCTGGTGGAAAAATAAAAGCTCTAATACTAATCTGAAAATCTTGGTGTAATGAAGACGCTATGCTCGTGAACAACGATAGTCTCATGTCCAGAAAAGCGTACAAGTCGGAGGCTTATAATTATTAAACACAAATACAGTGAACTTTATCAATAAAGGGAGTTGACACTTTTACTGTTTCTGTCGAAAGACATCAGAAAGTAAAGCAAGCAGATAAATAAATGCAGTAAAACTCAATAAAAGAAATAACAAGAAGGAAAGAGAGAAACAACACAGAGATCTTCAGTGGACCCACTGCAGGACATGTTGTTCGTGCCAATTGTTCTTACTCACCTGTGGTGACGGGGTGAGAGGGGAGAGAGAGAGAGTGGGTGGGGTGGGGGGGGGGGGGTGGGGGGTGGGGGGCGAGAGTGGGAAGGCGTTGGATGTAGGTGGGAAGGGGAGACCAATAAGGGTCAGGAGGAAGGGAGTAAGGGGGGTGGGGTGGGGGGGGGGGGGTCGACACGTACAGAAGCAGACCAGGTAAGGCGAAACGTTACTTTCT
>JADBJO010003138.1:142500-157500 GCA_016801955.1 Conus betulinus | reverse complement strand
CCATTCATACTGCCAGCCCAGAGGCTTTTCGTCCGCTGTGTTTGAGTCATCAGCGGGACAAAGCTGATGGTCTCGGTCCTCCCTTGGCATCCAACATGAACTGTGTGGTATTCCCACCACCAAGGATTTAAAAACAGAATCCACAGCAGCACAGAGCGGACAGTGAAGGGTAGGCAAAGGAAAAATGAGAACAGCAGCACAGAGCGGACAGTGAAAAAAAGGAAAATGAGAAGACTGAAGAAAAAAAATTGCTGAAAAATTAAAATCATTATATAAAATGGGATAAATATTGGAGAAATATTTTGGGCCCATGTTTGAGGAAAAAAGGGGAGGACAAAAGATGCCAATAGTCAGAGTGGTCAGCTCTACTGCTCAGTAACCTGACCATTGTCAAAATTTAGAAAGAGAAAGGTTAGTTACCGCCAAGGACATTGACAAACAAAAGCACAGGATTGTCAATGTCCCTGGTGGTAACTAACCCACGATTGTCAATGTCCTTGGCGGTAACTAACCCAGGATTGTCAATGTCCCTGGCGGTAACTACCCCCCTCTCTTTCTAAATTTTGCTTCATTCCCCGCCCTCCGTCACTCCATTTTGAAACTTTACCATTGTCAGTCACATCAGTGCTGACAGCAACTAAGAACTGTGAATTATACACAATCAATAAAAGTTTCGACCACGTTGTAAAGAAAAATCATTGGCAAAACTAACCAAGCAGAACGAACTACGTGGACCAATCATACTCGAAGAGTGATTGGTACCAGAGAGGACGCGCTAACCGTTAAGAATGGTGCCCAGACGTTCAGAGAATGGAGGCCCAACTGACTGCCAAGACAATGGGGCCGCCAGGGATGTTGCCTTGGTGGCCCTGGAGGCCCAACCGACTGCCAAGAAATGGGGCCGCCAGGAGTGTCGCCTTGGTGGCCCTGGAGGCCCAACCGACTGCCAAGACAATGGGGCCGCCAGGAGTGTCGCCTTGGTGGCCCTGGAGGCCAACTGACTGCCAAGACAATGGGGCCGCCAGGAGTGTCGCCTTGGTGGCCCTGGAGGCCCAACTGACTGCCAAGACAATGGGGCCGCCAGACCTTGGTGGCCCGGGAGGCCCAAACTGACTGCCAAGACAATGGGGCCGCCAGGAGTGTCGCCTTGGTGGCCCGGGAGGCCCAACTGACTGCCAAGACAATGGCGCCGCCCAGGGATGTTGCCTTGGTGGCCCGGGAGGCCCAACTGACTGCCAAGACAATGGGGCCGCCAGGAGTGTCGCCTTGGTGGCCCTGGAGGGCCAACTAACTGCCAAGACAATGGGGCCGCCAGGAGTGTCGCCTTGGTGGCCCTAGAGGGCCAACCGACTGCCAAAGACAATGGGGCCGCCAGGAGTGTTGCCTTGGTGGCCCTGGGAAAAGCAGTATGACCCTGGTCGGCAGGGGGCGTTAGTTCCATGAACTATTAGCAACCATTTCGATTCTCTTCGAGTCTGCCTGTTTGGCTCATTCATCCTTTGTCTGCTGTTTGTGTTTGGTCATTGTGTTTCTTTTTCATTTTAAAGAAGAGCCTAAATGTGTTCGTATGATCACGTAATAAGCCAGGTTCCTGTGGGTTTTTTTTTTTTAAAGTAGAATTTGCATTTAGTATACAAATCACTGTCACTGTTCTCCGAGGTGCCTCCATCAATTGAAATATTGTGGGATAAATCTAACTATATCCACTGGAGATGAAATATAACTGTTTAACATTTTGTTCAGATCTGATCTTTTGTACATATGTATGTATGTATGTATGTATGTATGTATGTATGTATGTGGTGTGTGTATGTATCTCTCTCTCTCTCTCTCTCTCTCTCTCTCTCTCTCTCTCTATCTCAAACACACACACACACACACAGAGAGGAGAGATTTCATTTTCAAGAGTTCTTAGAGATAGCCGTGATGTGTAAAAAGTCCATCCTTAATTTCACGAAAGATCTAGTATCAGTGATAGTAAAATCCATCCTTTACTTCTAATCGTTATGCATACACTTCTAATCGTTGCATACACATTTACATTCTCTTTCTGAGTCTATGTCTGTCTGTCTGTGTCTCTCTGCCTCTGTCTGTCTGTCTGTCTGTCTCTCATTCACACACACACACACACACACACACACACACACACACACACACACACACACACACACACACACACACGAGCGAGCGAGCGAGCGAGCGAGCGAGCGAGAGAGAGAGAGAGAGAGAGAGAGAGAGAGGGATCGTTGCAGCATGCAGTCCTGCCGTCCGCACCAGGTGCCCTCTCATCTGCAGTTTCTTCAGTAGAAGTCAACGTGGTGCACGTGCTGCACAACGTGCACAGTGAGGGGTGCGGCGATGAAACGTGGGTCAGCCTGACAAGCCCAGCTCCAGGTCTGAGGGGGGATGATGGCTGCAAGATGTGGCCTGCAGGGGAACTGAAAAACACAGGTGCTACGTGGATTGTCTCTCTTCTTTGCACGCCCCCTCTCACCTGACTGTGCAGCAAACTGCTCACATCATAGAATTATGGACAGGAGCTGCACGTGCCACTTTGTGCAGTGGGAAGTTTCCGCGCGTTCAATTGCGCTCGCGCATGCACATGTATGGTGTGTGTGTGTGTGTGTGTGTGTGTGTGTGTGTGTGTGTGTGTGTGTGAGAGAGAGAGAGAGAGAGAGAGAGAGAGAGAGAGAGAGAGAGAGAGAGAGAAGAGAGAATGCACGTGCGTGGGTGCGCGCAGAAGATAACTTCCCCTTCTTGCCCCTCTCTACCGACAATTGTCCATCCTATTTCATCATAATACCGTCACTTAATGTTCTCCGGTCTCCAACCTAAAAACTAGTAAAGCGCTGGGAGAAAATCCACGAGACGCTATAGTATACTTAAAACCGTTCGCAAACGAGTAAACAAACAAATAAAAAAAGTAAACGTCCGTCATTTGTAGAAAAAACAGGCAACGGTTCCGTCCCTTTGCCCGACGCTTTTTTCTGTTTTAATGGGCATGAAGTAGTGCTAAAAATAAGGAAAACAAAAAAACTAACAAAAAAAAAAGGTCCCAGAAAAATCTCTCTCATCCTCTGTCTGTCTCTGTCTGTCTGTCTGTCTGTCTCTTTCTCTGTCTCTGTCTCTCTCTCTGTTTCGTTCTCTGTCTCTCTCTCTGTCTCTCTCTCTCTCTCTCTCTCTGTCTGTCTGTCTGTCTGTCTGTCTGTCTGTCTGTCTCTCTCTCTCTCTCTCTCTCTCTCTCTCTCTCTCTCTCTCTCTCCACTTGGTGGCAAAATTTGTAAAAGGCTCTCCCAAACACAGGCACATTAGACTGGTTTTCTGTTTGTCAACGGTCCCATTGTCTGGAATACACAGGGAAGGACCATTGTCTCGAATACACAGGGAAGGACCATTGTCCGGATTACACAGGGAAGGACCATTGTCTCAATACGAGGGTCACCAGTGTGTCTGGAATACACAGGGAAGGACTGATGTCTGGAATACACAGGGAAGGACCGATGTCTCGCCGCGAGGCGTCACCAGTCCCATTGTCTGGAATACACAGGGAAGAACCGATGTCTGCCGCGAGGAACCACCCAGGGAAATACACAGGGAAGGACATTGTCTGGAATACACAGGGAAGGACCGATGTCCGGAATACACAGGGAAGGACCGATGTCCGGAATACACAGGGAAGGACCGATGTCCGGAATACACAGGGAAGGACCGATGTCACCAATACACAGGGAAGGACCAATGTCCGAATACACAGGGAAGGACCGATGTCTGGAATACCAGGGAAGTCTGGAATACACAGGGAAGGACCGATGTCTCGCCGCGACACAGGGAAGGACCGATGTCTGGAATACACAGGGAAGGAGTCCCATTGCCTGAAATACACACGGAAGGACCATTGTCTGAAATACACAGGGAAGGACCATTGTCTGGAATACACAGGGAAGGACCGATGTCTCGCCGCGAGGAAGGACCAGTCCCATTGCCTGAATACACACGGAAGGACCATTGTCTGAAATACACAGGGAAGGACCGATGTCTGGAATACACAGGGAAGGACCGATGTCTCGCCGCGAGGCGTCACCAGTCCCATTGCCTGAAATACACAGGGAAGGACCATTGTCTGAAATACACAGGGAAGGACCATTGTCTGGAATACACAGGGAAGGACCGATGTCTCGCCAGCGAGGCGTCACCAGTCCCATTGTCCTGAAATACACACGGAAGGACCATTGTCTGAAATACACAGGGAAGGACCGATGTCTGGAATACACAGGGAAGGACCGATGTCTGAATACACAGGGAAGGACCGATGTCTGTCCAGGGAATACACACAGGGAAGGACCGATGTCCGGAATACACAGGGAAGGACTAATGTCCGGAATACACAGGGGACCGATGTCTGAATACACAGGGAAGGACCGAATACACAGGGAAGGACCGATGTCTGAATACACAGGGAAGGACCAATGTCCGGCATACACAGGGAAGGACCGATGTCCGGAATACACAGGGAAGGACCGATGTCTGGAATACACAAGGAAGGACCGATTTCCGGAATACACAGGGAAGGACCGATGTCCGGAATACACAGGTAAGGACCGATGTCTGGAATACACAGGGAAGGACCGATGTCCAGAATACACAGGGAAGGACCGATGTCCGGAATACACAGGGAAGGACCGATGTCTGGAATACACAGGGAAGGACCGATGTCTGGAATACACAGGGAAGGACCGATGTCTGGGATACACAGGGAAAGGACCGATGTCCGGAATACACAGGGAATGTCTGACCGATGTCTGTCTGAATACACAGGGAAGGACCGATGTCCGGAATACACAGGGAAGGACCGATGTCCGGAATACACAGGGAGGACCGATGTCTGGAATACACAGGGAAGATGACCGATGTCCAGGGAAGGACCGATGTCTGGAATACACAGGGAAGGACCGATGTCTTGCCACAATGATGCCACCCTCCACAGGAGACACTGCACTGCTGCTAAGTCACACTTGCTGGTGTTCAGGGTTCTTCTGTCCACGAAAATACAGCTCAGTCACTTGGCTGGTGTTCAGGGTGCTTTTGGCCACCTAAAACAACCTGTTGACCTCTCTCTGCATCCTCTCCATCTGGAACTGCCACTGTCGAACAGGTGTGGTTCTCCTCAAACGCTCTCTCCCTTCTTCGTCTGAAACAAGAACAAAAACCCACAGCCGCACTCCCTCACCGGGGACTATACTGACCAATCCAGCAAACAAAACACCGGGCGATTTGACTGCTGAAGCGCATTTGCTGATATGCCAACTGGATTCCAGCCTGGGCGAAAGAAAGCAGTATGTATTGTCTGACAAAAGAAGTTCTTTTCTCAAAACAATGCTCTTATTCATCGTCCACTTATCAGCGAGAGCGTTTAACGAGAGTCGGCAGGTAACTCAGTTATGGTAAGGAAAAGAAAAAAAAAAAACCCTGGTTGCCAGGCTTGATGCATTCAAGCATGGCGTGTGTGTGTGTGAGTGTGTGTGTGTGTGTGTGTGTGTTCGTGATATTAGACAAAAAAAAAGTGCATGAGTAAGAGAGTAAGACTTGTGCATGTCTAAACTGTATGGAGTTCTACATATTCATGTACGTGTGTATACATATGGATGCTTAGGCGTGAAAATGTATGTGTATTTGAATGTAGGAAGAATATATAGCTACACTATTATAACAAAAAAAAAAAAAACAAAATTATAAAAACATCACCCCCCCCCTCCCCTTACCACCCCTCCCTCTTCTTCTACCCCCCCATCACTTCCACATTAAAAAAAACAATGATTATGAATATAGTGACCAGTTGGACTGTTCTCTAGACTTACAAAAAAATTATAGGCCAAAGCTGCTGAATCGAATATACTCATAGGCCAAAGCTGCTGAATCGAATATACTGCGCGAGTTATTCTGCGATAAAACTGGAATGAATATCTTTAGGCTTTGGCATGAAAGAATAATGATTAGGAGATATTTTGCATCCACAAAAGCAAACTATATTTTTGACATATTTTGTTTTGAAAGCATCAAGCTTCCATCTATACATAAAGGAAAGTATTTTTTTTAGTCCTAATAAAGTTATCTTTTATATTTTGAATATTAAAATGGTCTTGGTTGTTTTGATGTTTCACTTCATTTTGGAAAACATTCCAAATGTGCGACCTTAGTAGGCCATAATGCTCGTGCAAGGAAGAGGAAAAATGAAGGTATTCAGACTGAGAACCACACTTAGCGCCATGTTTAGCTGCCCTGTCTACCTTTTCGTTATAGTATAAAGAAACAGTGAGATGGTATCCACAAAACGTTATCTGGGTACCCTTACAATTAGCATGTGTATTAAACAACTAATTTCCATAATCATTTCTGGCCGGGTGTGCAGTTATAGGCTTGTAATGCCTGCAAAACTGATTTAGAATCTACACAAAAAAGAATCTGAAATATAGTTTGAGGGAAGTTGATCAAATAATTCAAGGCCATAAGTATTGCTGTTAGTTCTGTTGTAAATATGGACTTCTCAATTTTCAAATCAGGGATTAAAAAGGCACACCCTGTTTAACTGCTTATACAAGAACCGTCTGTGTATACCTTTAAACGGTTCGTGTAGTTCTCTTCAATATGACATTTAGTATGACTGGCTAGCATATCTATGTTTTCGACTTTCTTTATATCTGTGTGGTCGAAGTCAAAATAAGCTTTTTGAAGTTCCCATGTTGGTATTGGGAAAAAGGATGGTCTGACAGATACTGAATCTTTATCTGTAGAAATGCCAGAGTCGGTTATAGTTTTGGTTGTGAATGTTGCTAGTGTAACTTGAGAAGATACTGATTTAGCTCTTTTAGGAAAGTCAATATCTGACCTAACCTTTATGTCAGAGTGGATGTGTGTTTTGATAGCTGAATTTTCAATTACATATTTACAACACGTTAATCTTCTATACTCTTCTAATGGAAGCATCTGAGTCTCAAAATATGTTAGTGATGATGATGCACTTCTTGCACTTCTTGTGCATAAATTAACTTTGATCGCATGAAAGATTTACACAGTGTTATTAATGTAGATGAGTTTTGTCCCCATTTTTGATTTGAGACTATTTTTTTTTAATTAAATCTAACGTTTTCCTTCTTTAGTTAGTAAATAGTAAATTATCAATGTGCATGTTCCATGTTAACTTTAAGTAAAAAACTCAAAAAAGTTTTACCTGTGTTACATATTTAATAGTTATATTTCCCAAAGTATAGACAGGCATTCTATCTGGATTTAAGCCATTGTTAAAGAGAATGATGTTTGTTTTTCATAAGATAGACTTAGCCCATTTAGCTTCATGTATTCACCCATCTTGTCAAGCTCGCGTTGATAAATCTTTTTTTTTATATAATTTATACAACGCTGAGGTGTTTTCTTTTTCAGAGTTACTTCCATCCACAACTCAGAGTCAGAGTCTTTCAGTGTGTGTGTGTGTGTGTGTGTGTGTGTGTGTGTGTGTGTGTGTGTGTGTGTGTGTGTGTGTGTGTGTGTGTGTGTGTGTGTGTGTGTTCAAATATCATAACAGATGCAAGAAGTGAGAAAAGGTAACTCGACTACACGCGACGTACCGTTACTATGTATAACATTCAGAAAGACAGACAGACAGACAGACAGACAGATTTACAAACACACCCACACACTCACATTCATGCAAACACACAAACACGCACGAACGCGCGCGCGCACTCTCACACATACAGAGAGAGAGAGAGAGAGAGAGAGAGAGAGAGAGAGAGAGAGAGAGAGAGAGAGAGAGAGAGAGAGAGAGAGACAGACAGACAGACAGACAGACAGACACACACACACACACACACACACAGACATAGAGATCGGCCCAAGAAGGAAGAGGATGGAAGGGGAGGGGAGAGAGGGGAAACGGGCGGAAGCTCATGACTTTTAACAAAGAGGCACTTGGTCAATGATTTTCAATTCTTTCTCAGGCACAAAAATCACATGCTTTTGTCATTCCTTTGGAAAATGTCAATCCTTTTTAAGGGACAAAAATCACATGGTTTTGTCATTCCTTTGGAAAACGATTTTCAATCCTTTTTAAGCACAAAAATCACATGATTTTGTCATTCCTTCTTGGAGATCCGTAAAAGCAAATCCCAGTTTGAACAACAGTGTTTCCGTTTCTGTATTCGTATGAGCACTGGCATCTTTGCAGTCAAAACATACCGGGTGCTGGCATGATTCAGAGAGCGTTCAAGTGAAACGTGGTTACATTAATCATTTTGTCTTCTAGCTCCTTTGAGCCATTGTGATCTAGTGTTTGTTTCGATCTGGGCGATGCAAAGACGAAACAAGCACAAACAAACAAATAAACAACGGTGAAAACCACAATGCTTACATTTTTTTTTTCCCTTAATTTTTCTTTTTTTTTTTTTTTTTTTTTTTTTTTTTTTTTTTTGCTGTCCCATTTTCTGTGCCACCTCTCATGCCGCTCAATCCGACACCCGTCCACAGCCACAGCCCGGTCGGTCCCGCCGCAGCCCCGGCACCGGCAATCTTCAGGGAGCAGTCATTGTCAAGTCGTCATGAGGCAACCCATTGGAGGAGACACTGCACTGCTGCCGAGTCACTTCAGTGGTGTTCAGTGGCGCCTGTTCTGATCTAACATACGCAGGACACCACCTACTAAGCCCCCTACTGACGACAATAATTGCGTAGTCGTGGAGCCGGCGTGAGTGAGTTCTCCCCTCCGGAGGGCGCCACCACGTCCGTCCACGACAGTCCCCATGGACTCGCCGATACCGGTGACCCCGACGGAACCAAACCAAGACCAAAGACGTGGAGAGGACATCGAAACTGAGGTCACCATGGGAGCATGGCATGAAGGACTACAGAATTCGAGACATTTTTTATGTGATCGATGAGAATGAGGATGATTAAGATGATGCTACGGATTTCCTTTTCGGTCTGAGAGGCCTGTACTCTACGTTTCCTTTCATAACATATCCCGGCGTCAACCAGGCTCGAGAGATACAGACATCTGCACTGTTGGTCAGGAAATTTGAGCAACATTCTCAAAGGAGCATCCATTTTAAGTGGATCAAACTCGACTGTGTTGTCCCAGTCTTCCTAACTGAGCCCGTAGCAATTCAACTCTGGGTAGGAGCCGGTCGGGGCAGAAAAATCCCACATGACTCAGATGGGAATCGAACCAACGACCTCCCAGCCGGGATTTCGCGATGCTAACCACTTCGCCACGGTGGCTGGCAAAACCACAACGCTTATGTCTGGGTTTTAAGCGTAAGTTTTATTAACTATCGTCATTTTCACCATCGCGTAGGTAAGCGCGCGTGCGCACGTTCGCGCGCACACACACACAACACACACACACACACACACACACACACACACACACACACACACACACACACACACACACGCACACACATACACACGCGTGCGCGTGCGCGCGCAAGTAGTAACCACGTTGCATTAGTAGCATCAATAATGATAACAGCAGGGATGGCGGCGATAATCACCACGTGTTGCAACGCACGAACCTATAGTGGGCCACTACACATCAGCCAGAGCCGCAAACATACCGACAGTGACGCCACCACCAACAGGCAAGTCCCCCGACCCTCCTTCCCCAACCCCCCCCAACATCACCACCCCTTTCACCCCCCCCCCCCCCCCCCCCCCCCCCAGCAGCGCATGAAAAAGGTGTGACTAATTAATACCGATGCCGTGCAGGCCGAGTGTGGAGCGGCTGTACCGGTTAGCTCCTGCCGGGGGATGCAGGAAACGAGGCCAGCCCATTCAGTGTCGCATCGTTGCCGCTGTAACGGCTGACACCGTCGCCAGCCTCACGTACATCTTGGGGGGGGGGGAGAGAGAGAGAGAGAGAGAGGGAGGGAGAGAGAGAGAGAGAGAGAGAGAGAGAGAGAGAGAGAGAGAGAGAGAGAGAGAGAGAGAGAGAGAGAGAGAGAGAGAGAGTTGTTTGCACAGAGAACCACGGAATTTGTTGTGTATTGTTTGATATTACTTTCATTAAAACTGATCTTACAATACGGGGCTCCTTCGGAACTGTCACCATTCCGGGGGAAAAAAGACCCCTTCTCCATCCAGCCTCTCCCCTCCCATTCAGCCTGTATCTCCCATCCCTCATCCCTCCTTCCACTCCCTCACCTCTACCTTCCCTGTGACTTCCCCCCCTCCCTCCCCCCTCCCATTCAGCCTGTATCTCCCATCCCTCATCTTCCTTCCACCCCTCACCTCTACCTTCCCTGTGACTTCCCCCCTCCTCCCCCCTCCCATTCAGCCTGTATCTCCCATCCCTCATCCTCCTTCCACTCCCTCACCTCTACCTTCCCTGTGCCCCTCCTCCTCTCCCCTCACATTCAGCCTGTATCTCCCACCCCTCATCCTCCTTCCACCCCCTCACCTCTAAACTCCCTGTGCCCCCCCCCCCCCTCTCTCCCTGTCTCTGAGAAGGTTTTATTCTTCGAAAGAAAGAAAGAAAAAAGCTTTGCAAAGCATGTATCATATACAGCACACAGAAAATACTAGTATACAACATAAAAGTGTTCATCTATCTCACTTTACCTTAATTTGATTAAAATGTCTTGTTTAATTAAACGCCAGGGATTGTTCAAACTTGTCTCTTTTTTTCTATGCCACCTCCCCCCCCCCCCCCCCCCCCCCCCCCTCGTCTTCTTTCTTCATACCAGACTTTTATTTTCTTATCCATTTTTTTTTTAATCATAGCCGGCAGCCAGCTATACACTTTCTCTCTCCGCTTCTCTCTCTGGTTCCCCTCTTTTCTGTTCCCTCTCTCTCTCTCTTCCCATTGCTCCGACTCCAAATTGTACGTTTGTTACCTCCTCATACACCTACTTCCCCTTGTCTGTGCTGTTTTTTTTGCCTCACTTCTGTGAATTGATGCTATGCTGCGTGTGGATGTGCCAAGTACACCACGTGCTTGTTTGGGTAAATATTCTGTCAGAGTGTCGGAACATGAAAACGAAGAATTTGAGGAAAAGGCGGAGGAGTGCAAAGAAATGGAACAGGTGGACGTGGAAGAAGAAGAAAGAAGAAGAAGAAAAAAAGAAGAAAGAAAGAAAGAAAGAAAGAAAGGAAGAAAAAAGAAAGAAAGAAAGAAAGAAAGAAGAAGAAGAAGAAGAAAAAAAAGAAAAAAAAGAAAGAAAGAAAGAAAGAAAGAAGAAGAAGAAGAAGAAAGGAAAATTAGACGAAGAAGAAAAAGGAAAATGAGAAAGAATAAAAAGAAGAAAAAGAAAAAAAAAAAAAGAGGAAGAAAAGAGAAGAAGAGGAAGAGGAGGAGAAGCAGCGGCAGGCAGCAGCAGAAAAGAGGGTAGAAGGGGAGGGATGAGATGAAGGAGGACAGAAAGACAGAAGGAAAGAGGAAAAAAACAAAACAAGAAAAAAAAAAGGAATACAAAGAAAAAGGGGGAAAACAAGAGGAAAAAAAAAAACGAACCGAAAAAGAAATAAAGAATGAAACAAAGGCAAACCACCTTGCTTTAAGGCTGTGTCAGGCCACATCACATGTTGTTATGCTCTGCATAGTTATGCAAGGATTTATCTTCAGTTGTGACAAGCTTCTAGCATAACATTATCAGTCTCCAAAATCCCCCGAAGTCGGAGTGTGGCTGCCCATGTGGCGGGGTAATCAAAAACGGTCACACACGTCATGTTCTCATCCCCAGTTGATGCATTTGTAGCATAGTGTTCAAGTGCTTCGGCGGTTCGGATGATCCCTGGAGTCTTTTAGCCGAGGTACGACAACAACAACAACAACAAAGACAAAGACAAAAAGAACTCGTCCGCCGTGGTGCATTCGTCAGTTTCGATTTTCTTTGTCACATCCATATTCCTGGCGAGTCTGAGTCAAAGCCTTCAGCGTCAACAACTTCATAGGGACAGTCATCAGTCACATGGTCCGAACAAGGCTCTCTGAACACGGACTGCGGATGACTCGGCAGCAGTGCTAGGTCTCCTTCGGCCGGTTGCCCATGAAGACCTGACCCTGATGGCTCCCTGTGGACTGCCAGTTCTGACACATCACAGGACGAGGCATGGGTGTGGCTGTGTGCGAAAAAGCCAGAATGAATGGTGTGGGAGAGTTCGTTGTCATTGCACACACACACACACACACACACACACACACACACACACACACACACACACACACACACACACACACACACACACACACACACACACACACACACACACACACACACACACACACACACACACACACACACACACACACACACACACACACACACACACACACACACACACACACACACACCAGACACACACACACACACACACACACACACACACACACACACGGACACACACACACACGCGCGCACACACATACACACACACATACATACACACACACACACACACACACACACACACACACACACACACACACACACACACACACACACACATGCACGCACGCACGCACGCACATACACACACTAGCAAAGAAAAAAAAAAGAAAACAAATGTAACTTGTTTGAAATACTGATTGAAACCATCAAACTCTGTCATGGGCCGTCCCTCCACTACTACGTTCCTTACTTCTTTTCCCTAGCTAGCTCATTCCCGTTTATACAACTTCATGAAATGTTGGACGACACACCCCTCCCTCTCTGGTCAGTATGGTGGTCTGGACGCCACACCCCTTCCTCTCTGGTCAATATGGTGGTCTGTGGACTCCATACCCCTTCCTCTCTGGTCAAAATGGTGGTCTGTGGACTCCATACCCCTTCCTCTCTGGTCAAAATGGTGGTCTGGACGCCACACCCCTTCCTCTCTGGTCAAAATGGTGGTCTGTGGACGCCACATCCCCTCCCTCTCTGGTCAATATGGTGGTCTGTGGACTCCATACCCCTTCCTCTCTGGTCAAAATGGTGGTCTGTGGACGCCACATCCCTCCCTCTCTGGTCAGTATGGTGGTCTGGACGCCACACCCCCTTCCTCTCTGGTCAGTATGGTGGTCTGTGTGGACTCCACACCCCTCCCTCTCTGGTCAAAATGATGGTCAGTGGACGCCACACCCGTTCCTCTCTGGTCAGTATGGTGGTCTGTGGACGCCACACCCCTTCCTCTCTGGTCAGTATGGTGGTCTGTGGACTCCATACCCCTTCCTCTCTGGTCAGTATGGTGGCCTGTGGACTCCATACCCCTTCCTCTGGTCAATATGGTGGTCTGTGGACGCCACACCCCCTTCCTCTCTGGTCAAAATGGTGGTCTGTGGACTCCATACCCCTTCCTCTCTGGTCAATATGGTGGTCTGTGGACGCCACACCCCTTCCTCTCTGGTCAAAATGGTGGTCTGTGGACTCCATACCCCTTCCTCTCTGGTCAATATGGTGGTCTGTGGACGCCACACCCCTTCCTCTCTGGTCAAAATGGTGGTCTGTGGACTCCATACCCCTTCCTCTCTGGTCAATATGGTGGTCTGTGGACTCCATACCCCTTCCTCTCTGGTCAATATGGTGGTCTGTGGACTCCATACCCCTTCCCTCTCTGGTCAATATGGTGGTCTCTCTGGTCAATATGGTGGTCTGTGGACACCACACACCCCTTCCTCTCTGGTCAAAATGGTGGTCTGTGGACTCCATACCCCTTCCTCTCTGGTCAATATGGTGGTCTGTGGACGCCACACCCCCCTTCCTTTCTGGTCAATATGGTGGTCTCTGTGGACGCCACACCCCTTCCTCTCTGGTCAAAATGATGGTCTGTGGACTCCATACCCCTTCCTCTCTGGTCAAAATGGTGGTCTGGACGCCACACCCCCCTTCCTCTCTGGTCAAAATGGTGGTCTGTGGACTCCATACCCCTTTCCTCTCTGGTCAATATGGTGGTCTGTGGACTCCATACCCCTTCCTCTCTGGTCAATATGGTGGTCTGTGGACTCCATACCCCTCCTCTCTGGTCAAAATGGTGGTCTGGACGCCACACCCCCTCTCTGGTCAAATGGTGGTCTGTGGACTCCATACCCCTTCCTCTCTGGTCAAAATGGTGGTCTGGACGCCACATCCCTTCCTCTCTGGTCAAAATGGTGGTCTGGACGCCACACCCCTTCCTCTCTGGTCAAAATGATGGTCAGTGGACGCCACACCCGTTCCTCTCTGGTCAAAACGGTGGTCTAGCTCGGAAGTGGCAACAGTGTAGCACTAGGCACTTCCCTTTCAAGGTTCAGTCACCGCGATGGACCGCAATGGTAGAACTCTGCCCAGATTTCCGATATCTTTGAGTACAACCTGTGACTCAAACGTCTGTACAATGTGTATCGTCTCAGTTATGCAGTGTATTGTATTAATGATAACTTGGGAAAGGAGTGGGTGTGGGCGGTGATAAAAAGAGGAAAATAATTAGAAGCCCATTTAATCCATATACAACATCTTTAGACCGTCCATTCTGGAGGAACCTTTCAAGATCAAAGAAGTTCCCAGTGCGTTCACTTAAAAATTAAACTAGAGAGAGAGAGAGAGAGAGAGAGAGAGAGAGAGAGAGAGAGAGAGAGAGACAGAGAGAGAGAGAGAGAGACAGAGACAGACAGACAGACAGACAGAGACAGAGACAGACAGACAGACAGACACAGACACAGACACAGAGAAAGAGAGAAATGTCTGTATAGGATTCATCTTGTGGCACAGACCAGGCATAGAGCGTGGCACCTCCCCTAACCGAACTGGCAAGAGCATGAAGCACGGCTGCAGATGGATTAGACATCCCCTGGTTTCCTCAATCAGTGAACGCCTGGCACATGCACAGTTTAAACGATTCCAGACTTCAAACACATCTCTCGCTGACAGGAGAACGCGCGCTAGCGTGCTCACTCTCTCTCCAACCGTGAACAGTCTGCTTCTCTCTTTGCCGCACCGTTCAAACAGCTAGGAGTTTTTTTTTGCCACGTCTTGCCGTTGCTCATCTGTGTAAGCATTA
>JADBJO010003138.1:135000-137500 GCA_016801955.1 Conus betulinus | reverse complement strand
GATGATGGTGTTAACGTTCTGTTCAAGTTGGAGGCGACGATTGAGTTCTGGGCACTGTACTGTTTTCAGGGAATACTGGCGTGAGTAAATACGTTCCCTCACAAAAACAAACAAACAAAAAAAAACCCCAACAACAACAACAACAACAACAGCAACAACAACAACACACAACAACAACAACACAACACACACACACACACACACACACACACACGCACACGCACACACACACACACACACACACAACCAAAAGGCAATCCAGAAAGAAATAAGTTCTGTCGAAAAATTCTCATTATGACTTGTATCTCTGAGTCCCGTTGTGTATCTTGCAACACCTAACCATCTCCAGCCCTCCCTTCCCCCTCCCCCCCCCCCCCCCCCCTTCGCTTTCCGTTTCCCTTCCTCCCCTTTCCTGTCCACCTCCCTCCCTTCTCTTGTCCTTCTTCTTCTCCCCCTCCCCTCCCCCCCGTTTACCTCTCCCACCCCACTCCGTCCTCACCTCTCTTTCTTCCTTCCCGCCCTCCAGCCCCCATCCCTTCTCTCCCTAACGTGACATCCCCCTCCGTCACTACCCACTCCCCACCTTCTCGTCCCCCTTCCCTTCTCTCCCTAGACGTGTCATCCACCTCCGTCACTATCCACTCCCACCCCCCTCCCCCTCCGTTCCCCACCTCTCCAGTTCCTAAGACCCCCTTCCAATCTGGACATCGCTTCGCTTTGCTGTATTCTCTCATTTTTCTGTAGCACCACACATGCAGCAAATATCAATGTCTAACTCAAGTCTACTTCGCTCAGTATGCGAACGAGTCAACATCGTGTAAAATTTTGAAAAATCCAGAAACCGTGGATTTGTGTAACAACAAAGATGGGACAGAGATACACGTAGACATTACGCGCTTTATATATGACGGTAATGACGTGAGAGCAAATGAGAAAAGCAAACCGCTGAGAAAGCAACAAAATCACACCTAAGGTTTTTTTTTTTTACACAGGGTTCATGTTGAAGATCACTTCATCAGACCACAGGTCTTTGCAGCGCATTCACCTCAAAACCTGACGAACAGGATTCCGGTTGTGACACACCAGCCGGCGAATCACATCTCATCACACACCGATCATAATGAACACAAGCGACATAAATTTTGCCTTTGAAGGGGTGGAGATCAAAGAGGAAAGTTTGTGTACAGCCATTATTTTCCATTCAATGCTAACAGTGATGTGCTCTGACTTGTGAGTGGAACGACGGGCATTTTCATTCCCCAGCACTGGTAGAATGTATGGCATTCTGTTCATGAAAGAGTGGGGCTTACTTGAAGCATAGCTCCAGCTAGATTACAGAGCTGTGGGTGTTCTCACATGCAGACACCCCCCCCCCCTCCCCTCCCTTCCCCGAACTCACACCCATCACAGTCCTGTCCCTATCAGCTAACATTTTCAAACTTCCAGCATGTCTCACATATGGGAACACACACACACACACACACACACACACACACACACACACACACACACACACACACACACACACACACACACACACACACACACACACACACACACACCACACCACCACCACCCCCACCCCCACCGTCCCTCTTCTCTCTTAGCTCCACTTCAGACAGCCGGGGGTCTTTTTCTTTAAATTTTTAAATGATTCTTGGCAAGCGCTCTGTTCCATGTTTTTGGTGAGGCAATATTCAGCTTATAGCTGCACCAGCCCAGGGGTTCTCTGACCCGACATTCCGTCGGCTGAGCTCCGCTTCTCAATATTCTTGGCGTAATTAGATCGTAAAAAGCGGGAAGCGCAAAGTGTGTTTGTAATTATAAGGATAAGGGCATAGGGAGGAGGGAGGGGGAAGGGGGGGGGAGGTTGACTTCTACCAAGATCGAACGGGTCCTAGACCCTCCTCCTGCCCTCCCTCCTCCCTCTTATTCGGATTTGCATCAAAAGTTATGAAAACAATGGTCTGTTTACTGTAACACGAAAGAAAAAAGAAGTGATAGGCTTCGTCCCCCCCCCCCCCCCCCCCCCCCCCCCCCCCCCCGAATTTCTATGAGTAAGTCTATTCATAGGTGGAAAAGAATACACTTTTCCGCCTTGGGTATGGACAAATTCAGAGTTACTTCCCCGTACATTTCTTTATATACGATATTCGAAAAATCGAAATGTTACTGTTTGTATTGCAAAGAAGTCTTAATATTCCATAAAAACACATTCTACTTTATATATGGTTATCAATCGTAAACAGTGTCTTCACAGTGTTCGTTTTCAGAGCAAAATTAGTTACATTCTTGTCGAAAGAGTCCTGCATCCACCCTTTGCTTCAGATCCACATCAGAATCTTACGGATCCGTCCTTGCGACCCATTCTATACCAAGTCGCAAGCGTGGGTGGAAAAAAAAAAAAAAAAACGTCCTTGCGGAGGTCGTAAACTCAGCACATACCTGTCATGATCATCACGTGAGACGCGCGCAGTGCTGATGTTAACAACGCGCTCGA
>JADBJO010003138.1:125000-130000 GCA_016801955.1 Conus betulinus | reverse complement strand
TTTTAGCGATGTGAAAGTTCTGATATGCCACCCCCCCCCCCCCCTCACCACCATCCCCTCCCTACAGTCGACTTGGCTTTAAAGACCATGAATTGAATTGTTCTTCTTGTTGCTATAAGAAGACTACGTGGTGAGAGTTTTGATCACCGGAATAGGAACTGGCTGTCCTATTTGTAATTCTGTTTACTAATATGGTATTTCTCATTTATTATTTGTTACACTGGAATGGTCTTTTATTATTTTTATCATTATTATCAATATTATTATCGTTATTATTACTATCATCATTATCATTATAATTATGATTTTTGCTCTTTTTTCAACAGCGTGGGAAACAGACCTGAATCAAGCAAAATGGCTGGCATCCTCTGAACTGCATTTTTTTTTTCTTTTTTATCTCTCTTGACAGCTAAACTGATTCCAAATCTGTTGTACAGTCACTAGAACGCTGGGACTGCAAAGCTAGAAAAGATTTGCTTTTTGACATAAAACAGTTAACTGCATTGTTTCATAACTCTAGGCATAAGAACAGATTTTTGTTGGGTCGTATCTCACCGTGGTATAAAAATGGGAATGAAATGGCAGACAGTCTTGCGAAAGAAGGAGCAAATAGAAACGCTGAAAATTTATTAAACAATCCCTTAGATTTATTCTCTTGTGAATTAATCCAAATTATGGAAAAAAAATATATACATAAGCAGAATTTAAGTTTTAAAAAATGGCTACTTTACCATCGTGTCCAGGGCACGTTGCTACGTTCATTCCTAAATTTAGGCTGAATACTTGGAAGACTAAATATTCTCATGGTATTACTTATGTTTGCAGAGAAAGCATTTCTGTACATCACCTTTTGTTTGAATGCTCAGTGTTGACCTCGCTCTTTCAGGAGAAAGGTATTGAGATGAATAACTTTGATAATGTTAATACTGTCACATATGGTTCATACGTTGCTGAAATTGCCATGGTTATTTCGCACTCACAGGTTGAAAACCTTTTATAAAGATCAACAATTTTGTGTACCACTAGGGTATTTAACTATGTAAATATGCATATATCAGATGTGGGATTGAAAGCACTAACGCGCGGATAATAAGTTAAGTGTGGAGCTGTTTTCTTTCTATTTTTTCTTTTCTTTTTTTTTGATTAGTGTCTAATATCATCCGGCGATGAAAGACATTAAATTAACCACTGACCTGAACTGAACTGAACATCTAAGCTTCCTTGTTATTAATTGAGATAGATTGAATAGACAGCCAACTGTGTGTGTGTGTGTGTGTGTGTGTGTGTGTGTGTGTGTGTGTGTGTGTGTGTGTGTGTGTGTGTGTTTTTAGGACATGACTAGTTTCTATAGTGCCTCATGCAGTCGCCTGTGCTATGGTTAAAATAAAATGGAATTAGTCCAACAATCTAACAAACATGTTTGTAAACAGAGGGATTTTTATGGTAATGAAATGAAGTAAGAAAGAAAGAAAAAAGGAACAAACACGCTGACAAAAACAACAAAGAATGAAAAAAGCAAGACTGACAGAGACACACAGACAGGAAGGAAGAAAGAAAAGAAAAGAATAGAAATGAAAATAAAGAAGAAAGAAACAAAGACAAATAGAAAGACAGAAAGAACTGAAGACAGAAAAAGAACAAGACAAAGATAAAAAAAAAAATAGAAAAAAAAGAAAGAAAGGGATATCACTGATTTGGAAGCTTTTACTGTAACTCACACCTTTTCCTTTTAACCTCCAGCAACTCTCCAAGCAAACAACTGGCAAAGCCACCCACCAACACCAGAGGTCATTCCAGTGCGTGAAAGTTCGTTTTAAGGGTCAAAATTCCTGATCACATATTTCCCCAGTGCCTTCTTTCCAAACCAACGAAAGCCTGTCTTTCTGCCGCTGGATCAGAGATCTGCCAGTTTTCTCCATGACACGGCGCCAGACAGACCTCTCCTACTTAAAGCACCCGACTGCCACGAGTCCTTCCTTTTTAATACTCGGAAAACACGGTAAGAATTCCAATCGCTTCACGCACCAATCAAATTATATGTTGCATGAAAAAAAGTAATGGGAGTACGTAATCAAACGAGATTTCCTGTGTGATCTATATCGCCAAGAGACAGCGCTGATCTTATTTGTCACTGTATGGGATTGTCAAGAGAGAAGCTGAACAAGAGACAAGGCTGTGAGAACAATGAATGTGTTTTTCATCCGTGTCTTTATCTGTGTAGAGTAACGCATGTCTTGAGCCAGGTGATTCGCCAAATTGCGAAAGCTTCCTCGCGATTGGTGCCCGATAAGACCGTTTTTCACCTGTTCCACAATCTGTTCGAAGCGTTACCGTACAGACGGTCTCCAAGCGGTCGCTGTAACACTACACAGATTCTTTGACCCTAAATCCCGCCACTAACTGAATGACCATTCTTTGACCCTAAATCCCGCCACTAACTGAATGACCATTCTTTGACCTTAAATCCCGCCACTAACTGCATGACCATTCTTTGACCCTAAATCCCGCCGCTAACTGCATGACCATTCTTTGACACTAAATCCCGCCACTAACTGCATGACCATTCTTTGACCCTAAATCTCGCCGCTAACTGCATGACTATTCTTTGACCCTAAATCCCGCCGCTAACTGCATGACCATTCTTTGACCCTAAATCCCGCCACTAACTGGATGACCATTCTTTGACCCTAAATCCCGCCACTAACTGCATGACCATTCTTTGACCCTAAATCCCACCACTAACTGGATGACCATTTAAAAAAAATTTTTTTTTTTTCAAACTGCTGACGGGCTCAGGATGTGTGTGGACAGAAGGCAAACTCCGAGTGTAACGAGCAGCAGATGTCATGGAGAGATGACAACGGGTGAAGATCACGCCCTGTGCCTTAAGAGCGGCCTCCACTGGCAGGGCGTCATCTAACCAGCTAAGTAAGTGAGTAAGTAATGTATGTAAGTAAGTAAGAAAGTCACTCACTCACTCACGGACGAACGAACGAACAAGCAAACGAACGAGCGAACTAGCGAACAAACGAACGAAGCGACGAACTAACTAACAAACTACAAACCAATCAACTAACTAACCAACCAACGCACAAACGAACGAGCAAACAAACAAACAAATAAACAAACAGACAAACTAATTGACTAACTAACTGACTGACTCACTAACTAACTAACTGATCAACAAGCCAACCAACCAGCTAACTAACTAACTAACTAACCAAAAGAAAGAGGAAATCTCACGGGAGGGGAGCGCCGCTCCCAGACCCTTGACACGACATAACGTTCACTGCAATAACCGCAGACGAAGCGGGCCCTCCCAAGCACGCCGCATCTGTATTCACTACGAGGATCAAAAGGACAGGCTGAGTCGCGTTTCGTGTTTGCACGTGTCCTCGGTTGTGGTCATTGTCATTGTACGCGCGTCGGTTGAAGGGTGTACCAGCAGTCTTGGACCCTTGCCTTGCGGGTAGGGAGGAGGAGGAAGGAGGAGGGGAGGGGGAGGGAGGGTGGGGAGACGGAAAGGAAGAGAGGTTTGGTCTGCGTGATTTTATTTCATCTTATTTTATTTGGGTTTTACTTTATTTCATTTTACGTTGATTTTATTTCATTTGATCTTATCCAACTTTTATTTCGTTTCGTTTTATCCCATTTCGTTCTATTTCATTTTATCTTTTACTTTATTTCATTTCAATTTTCTTCTATTTTATTTTATTTTTCACTTTGCGGCGAAGTTTGTTTGTTTGTTTGTTTTTAAAAGAGAAGGATCTTGCAATTCACAACAGCTGTAATATCAAATGCAACATCATCATAGTGATCACACACACACACACACACACACACACACACAACGCACGCACGCACTCACGCATGCATGCGCGCGCGCGCATACACACACATCCACACATACAAATGCACTCATATCTATCCGTCCATCTACCCATACCTACCTATATATATATATATATATATATATATATATATATATATATATATATATATTTTGTTAAAAATAGGATGATAAAGGAAGTTTTAAAAACCAACAGATCTGTTTCGAGCCAGCGCTCTCGTCAGGATGGTGGTTTGGGGGCGCCTGCTGCCGGTGTTATATGGCCTGATGTCACTGTTTGCACGTGCGGATTGGCTGCACGTATTGTTCGGTTTTTTTGGGGTTGTTTACAGTTCAGGGTGCGTTTGCTGACAACGATTTCCATTTGTGCCTGCAGTTGTTTACTATTTCTACTTTAGTATTTAGGCTTGCTAAGTATGGTTTTGCATAGTATTAACCATTTTTCTGTTGAACATAGGTTGCATCTTTTTGAAATGTTTTGTTGTATGGTGATGCCCTTTTTATGATTTTCCAGGATATGTTATAGTTTATTTTTTTTGTCTTTAAGTCTCCAAATATATTTGCTCAGTTCTGTTTGGTTTTTGTATTTTTTTTCTTTGTTGAACGACTGTTTATATGGTTTGCGTATCTGGTTTTGAAGTGATTTTCAGTGATCCCTATGTATGTTTCTTTTTCATTTTCTGATGTCACAGTGGCTTGGTATACAATGTTGTTATAGAGGCATTTGTTGCTTAAGGGACACCGTTCTTTTTTAGCACAATTGCAGGATTTCCTTTCTTCACCCTTCTTTGCTGTTGCTTTTCATTTTGTTGGATGAATCAATTATATTTTTAAAGGTTAGGCATAAAAGAGTGGGTATATATATATATATATGTCTGCATGCAAAGATATATACACACGCATGTTGTATATTCTTGTTAAAACAGTCTTCCGTTTCGATTTTTTTTAAGTCGAAAGAATGGGTTGAGGATGAATCTATACATAGAAACACTGGGCATATGCGCCGTTTGTATGTGCGTGTCCACATTTTGCTCAAGTTCAATAAACAGAGTTCTAGACAAGAACCAATGCTGTTCAAACTCTTTTCTGTTAACCATTGACAGAGTAGGAAGCCTTTATCGTGCAATTCATGTACGTACTAGCTGATGGG